>WHVB01000062.1:0-74521 GCA_015178965.1 Russula ochroleuca | reverse complement strand
CTAGCCAGTAGGCTTTTCCCTGTATTTCTGTAGGGAGGTCGTCGGTGGTTCTATTTCTGAACCGGATGTCGGGGCTCTTTGAGAGCTTTTGTTTCCTTCCGAGGTCGAGTAGTATGCCAGCCAGGTTGGCTTAAGAGAAGCTCGACTTGTGTTAAGCCCGCAGCGGGGCTTCGTGCACACTTAACGGTTTAGGAAAGTGTGCGGTCCGAGGCGTGCCGGGGCACGTGTTCAGACTCCTGAGATGCGCGTTGATTGGTATAGACCAATCACTAAGCTTCGAAGGCAAAGGTCCGCCTTTAAGGACCTTGCAAGTGTAGCTGGAAGAGTAGAGAGGGGCCACACAGTGGACAGGAGGATACAAGAGGCTGCGATTGCAAAGCAAAGTCAAGCTTAAGGCTCAACTGTTCGTATGGAGTCGTATATATACAGGGTCGAACCTAGTATGACTAATGGTCTCAGAACCGGTTGCTAAGCCGGTTTGTAAGGGATCAGTCATCCACCCTATCGTACAGTAAGCATGATGCGCTTGTGAGTCATCAGGAGTCATGGTTTGTAAGGGATCAGTCACCCTATCATACAGTAAGCATGATGCGCTTGTGAGTCATTAGGAGTCATGGGATCATGTGATCCCAGCCAGTCTGTCGGTCCGTAAAACACCTCACCTCTCTCCGTACTAGAGATGGAGCTTATCACTCCCGTGGTGCTGACCGAGCTCCATGTGGCGCCTGTTACGAATGCAACCAAGTTGGACACTTCACACGCAACTGCCCCAACCAGAAGAAGAAGCCGTGTGTAGCCACCGCACAGCTGGTCGATTGGATGTCAGACACCACGACCACGAACGAGAACCCAGTGGACGAAATAGCCACCAGACTGGCGGCCATGTCCACCGACCAACAAGACCAAGTAGCAGCACACTTCGGAGGAGGAATAGTAGCAGCCGAGGAAGAGGGTTTTCAGGACGCCTAACCAGCTCGGCCTTGGTTAGGGCATTAAGTACAAGGAGCGTGTATCTATCGAACTGTCGATCAATGACAATTCGCATATATTTAAACTCCTTGTTTAAGAGGGCCGAAACCTCAGCACTACTAGACTCCGGCGCCACGGAGAACTTCATCAACCCCGCCTACGCAAGAGAACTCAAACTGCCAATCGAAGAGCTAGCAGAACCCCGCAAGGTATTCAATGTGGACAGAATGCAGAACTGCCACGGACAGATCACCCACTATATGGACTTAGATGTACGAACAGGCGATCAAACACGCACAATGCGCTTCTTTCTCACTAACCTAGGCGAGCAAAAAGTGATCCTAGGCTACCCATGGTTCGCCGCAGTCCAACCAGTCATCGACTGGGCAAAAGGATGGATCGCCTACGAATAACTACCCATAGTCATCAAAGCCAGGACTAGACAAACAACGACAAAAATCCACACCGCCACAGCGTCAGAACGACAAACGCTAGCTTCAAAACTGGCTGAGAAACACGTGACCCAACCCACACCGATCCCGAAGGAATACTGCCAACACTCCTTCGTATTCAGCGAAGCAGAATCAAAGCAGTTCCCGCCACCACGAGAGTGGGACCACGCCATCGAACTAAAACCAGGCCACCCAGAAAATATGCCAGGGAAGGTGTACGCCCTAACCCAACCGGAACAAGAAGCACTCGCAACATTCCTCAAAGAACACCTCGACAAAGGATACATCACTGAGTCCAAGAGCCAGTTTGCAGCCCCCTTCTTCTTCGTCAAAAAGAAAGACGGGAAGCTCCGACCAGTACAAGACTACCGAGAGCTCAACAAATGGACCCGCCGGAATGCCACCCCACTCCCACTCATCCCCAAGCTCATCACAAGAGTCCGAGGAGCCAGCCTATTCACCAAGTTTGACATCTGTTGGGGATATAACAACATCTGGATACGCGATGGAGACCAATGGAAAGCGGCATTCATCACAAACCACGGCCTTTTCGAGCCACAAGTAATGTTCTTCAGGATGACCAACTCCCCAGCCACCTTCCAAACCATGATGAACACACTGTTCAGAGAGGAACTCCGACAAGACTGGCTGTCAATCTACATGGATGACATCGTCATACACACCCGATCGGACCTCCCATACCACCAAACAAGAGTTCACCAAATCCTTGATAAACTGTGCAAGCACGACCTCTTCCTCAAGCCAGAAAAGTGTGTCTTTGAGCAAAAAGAGGTCGAATTCCTAGGCATCATCCTGGGCCACAACACCATCCGTATGGACCCAGCCAAGGTACAAGGAGTAGCAGACTGGAAACCCCCGCGAACAGTCCGGGACGTCAGAGCCTTTCTAGGATTTACAGGATACTACCGATACTTCATCAAGGACTACTCGAAGATTGCAAGACCACTAATCCACCTAACGAAGAAAGCAACACCGTTCACATGGGAAGAAGCCCAAGTCAAAGCCTTCGAAACCCTCAAAAAACACATGTGCCAGAACCCAATCCTGTGCCAACCCGACTACACTAAACCGTTCTTCCTAGCCACAGACACATCTGCATACGGCGTGGGAGCCGTACTCTTACAGGAGGGAGACAAACACCCCAGAAAAACCTCACCAACCAAGCACCCCATAGCCTACTACTCTGCAACGTTCACCCCAACCGAGTGCAACTACAACATCTACAAGAGAGAACTCCTGGCACTGATGAAAGCCCTAGCCCACTGGCGACCCCACCTGGCAGGATCAACAATCCCAGTCACAGTCCTCACCGACCACACAAACCTGACCTTCTGGAAATCCCCACACAAGGTAAACCGCCGTGTAGCACGCTGGTTCGCGGAACTCCAGGAGTACCACTTAAAAATCCAACACGTGCCAGGGAAACTCCACACCTCGGCAGACCTCCTCTCCCGACCCCCAGGAGTGGACAGGGGCGAGACAGACAACCAAGACATAACCCTCCTCCACCCAGACGCCTTTGTCGGATTAACCACCACTGAAGACCCCAAAGACAAATGGTGGGGACTGGAGCAACAAATAGGAGAGGCACAACGGAAGTACCCCGCCGAGATCATGCAATGGATTAAATGCCACCGAGCGACCAAAGGCCACTCACACAACAGCAGAGACCTAAAACACTGGCACGTGCAAGGAAAGATCGCCGTCCCGCCAGACGACACCCTGAAGAAGGAAATCCTCCGTCGATTTCACGACTTAGAGATCAGAGGACACCCAGGACGAGACTCCACCACTACAACCATCTGCCGACACTTCTGGTGGCCAAACATGAACGAATGGATCGCACAATACGTGAGAGGATGCGCCAAATGCCAACAAGGCAAGAACCTCACAAGACGAACAAAAGTACCCCTCTACCGCATCCCCACACTGACCGACGTGCTCCCATTCCAGATCGTAGCAATGGACCTAATCACCCAACTCCCAACCAGCAACGGGTATGACGCCATCCTCACGATAGTAGATCACGGATGCACGAGAGCAGCCGTGTTCCTCCCCTGCAAAACAACGATCACCGGACAAGAGGTAGCCAAACTATACTATGACAACGTCTACCGATGGTTCGGCCTACCCAACAAGGTCATATCCGACAGGGACCCTCGATTCACGTCCTTCTTCGTGAAGGCTCTCGCCCAACAACTAGGGATCAAACAAAATGTGTCCTCAGCGTTCCACCCCCAAACAGACGGACTATCAGAACGGACAAACCAGTGGGTGGAACAATACCTCTGCCTGACCACCAACAGCGCCCAAACCGACTGGAGCGACTGGCTGGGGATAGCCACCACGGTGCACAACAATCACAAGAACGCCACCATCAACATCGCCCCCTCGGAAGCACTCCTCGGCTATACCCCTCGCCTACACCCCATGGACCCCCCTCCATCACTTAACCAACACGTGGAAGACAGGAAGCAGACCGCCCTTGAAAGGCGTGCACAGGCGATCGAGGCCATCAACCGCACCACCCATCAAATGCCACCACCCCAATTCAAGGTGGGGCAAGAAGTCTGGCTCGAGGCCAAGAACCTCCAGCTACCCTACCAGACCCCCAAACTAGCCCCTAAACGACACGGCCCCTTCCGCATCAGCAAACAGATATCACTGGTGGCATATCAACTCCAGCTACCCGATGCCTGGAAGGTCCACAACGTGTTCCATGCCAGCCTCCTCATGCCCTACCGCGAGACCCCACAACACGGCCCCAACTATATCAAACCACTGTTAAGCCCGCAGCGGGGCTTCATGCACACCTGACGGTTTAGGAAAGTGTGCGGTCCGAGGCGTGCCGAGACACGTGATTCAGACTTCTGGGATGTGCGTTGATTGTTATAGCACAATCACTAAGCTTCGAAGGCAAGGTCCGCCTTCAAGGACCTTAGAGTATAGATGGAAGAGTAGAAGGGAGCCGCACAGTGAACAGGAATGAACAAGAGGCTGTGATTGCAAAGCAAAGTCGAGCTTAAGGCTCAACCATTCGTATGGAGTCCTATATATACAGGTTCGAATCATGTATGACTAATAGTTCTACAACCGATTGGTAAGTCGGTTTGTCAGTTCATCAGTCATGCTCAGTCAGCATATAGTACAGTTAGTCAGCCAGAGGCACGTATCAGTCAGTGGTACAGTAAGGAGTCTCAGTCAGCCAGTTCGAACAATGAGCCACGCGTGTATCATACAGGGGTCAGGGGATCACGTGATCCCAGCCAGTCTGTCGGTCTGTAAAACACCTCACCTCTCTCCGTACTAGAGATGGAGCTTATCACCACCCTCCCCTCAAAGTAGCGCTTCCACGCACTAGTTGGATCCCTCGTTGTCGCCGGGGACGTAGTCGTAATCGGGGGAAGGGGAGCGAGGGGCATAAGAGGGACCCGCGTTCTCGAACTTGTCAAGGATGACCTGAGTGATTGCCTGGCGCAGGGCAATCCCTGTGCTACTGAGTTCCCCTTTACAGAGGTCATCGCATCCCGCATCGTTGTGAGCGTATTCTATCTCCCGCTCCTCCAAGGTGAGGTAACAGGCGTGGTGTTGACGGGTGAGGTAGTGGCCATTGGCATGGCGGCGGCGGCCTCTGTAAGGGCAGGTGTCCGGCATCTGATTCCGGAAGAAGCGGTGATGACAAGGAACTCGGCACCAGCCAGATGCCGAGATCGAACAGAGGTGGTGAGGCGTTTCGCAGTGGGTGGAGAGGTGGTCGTACCACGGGCAGTAGGAGCAGCGCTTTCGCTCTTCGAATTCTTCTTGGGCCAGTGCGTTGTCTGTGGTGTTCTTGCTGTTCCAAGAGACTCTGCTCCCTACCCCTCCTCTCAACCTGGAGTCGGGCCTAGTTACCACATTGGTTTGATATGGTGCGGTGTTGTGCCTATCTCATTGGTGTCGCCATGCCAGTTCCCCTCTTTCGTTGTCTTCGTCCACCAGTCCTAAGAGTTGATCTTTTGCGTTGGCTCGGATGAGCCTTTGACGGACTGCTTTGGTTCGACCGACGTGAGCAAGTTGGTATATGCCGAACTTGGCCCTTCTTTTCTGTGTGTAGGCCTCTAGGGCTTGGATCTCCTTGAGACAGAAGGCCAGTTTGCATTTGTCGGCCTCGAGGTTTCGGAGGCGAATAATATCCGCCTTTACCCCATAATCTCCCAGGTCTTCGATTGCCCTTTCCATCGGGCCCCCGATCATTCTCTCCTCTGTCAGTAACGCGAAATGCTGGTCATCATGGTAGTCAGCAGGTGCCGCCCAAGACACTGGGGCTGCTTCCAAGGCTTCCGCATAGACGGGTCGTCCAGCTCCCATAGTTCCGTAAATAGTGGGCTCTCCGGTGATATTGTCGATGCAGAAGTGTATGAACCTCGCTTCCACCTTGACTGCTGGTTCTGCCTCGGTCGCCAGAATTTTGATGTGGGTGCGGTGGATCTCCGACTGGAACCTAATCCAATCGTCGCCGGGGTGTGTCTGTACGAGATCGTCTGCGTCGATCTCAAGGGTGTAGTGTGACGGGAAGCTATGCATGGATGTGGCTGGGGAGGAGCTTGGTGTCGTGCTCGAGACTGAAGATAATGGAGTGGCAACACGGTGGACCACATTAGTTTCGGGATTCAGTACCAAGGGGTGGTCAACCTCTTCCTGTCGCTCCAGCATGAGTTGGGCCACTGCCAGGCCACTTGGGGAGTAGAAGAGTCTGTCTCTCGCGAAACTACTGAGACCATGATGAGATTGCGTGGGTCTTCTGGGTTATTCTGGGGAAGAGGGCTAATACGAGGGGGAATGGGTAGTGGGTCGTGGCTAGGGACCCGGCTTGGTCCGTGCACGCTGTACAACGAGGGGGAGAGTCGTAGGTATTCCTCGAGCTCGAAGCTCGGTGGTGTGTCTGTCGGCGGAGCATAGTCGGGTACCTCGGGGAAGGCCGGTGGCGGTTCTGTGGTTGGGTGGAGCGATGCTTCCAGCACTGCAACTTCTTCGGTGTCCACCGCTAACATGGTGTTGCGGGTGGCAGGGGAAGGTGAACTGTACTGCGAGGACATGAGGGATAAGTTCTCAAATTGGTTACAGAGGGAGGAGATGTCTGGGAGTGGTGAGGATTCCATTGCAACCTCTCGGGGATTTATAACCATTTGACGAATGGCTTTTGGGTTCTTATCCTGAAATTCCTTCACTTTGAGGGAGGCGTGGCCTAGATTCCTTTTTGGCTCCCAGGAATCATGTGCTTCGGAGAACCCTTTCCAACGAACTAGGTATTGCAGCGTTTTTGCCTTACCCGTGTGCCTTGAGGCTAACACGTTGTCTACTTCCCATTCCTCGTGTCCCTCGATCAGGTCAGGAGGGGCTTCAGGGAAGTTGGGTCTGTGGAGTTCCGTTTCCTTGTATGGGTGGAGAACGGCCGCATGGAATGCATTGTGGATTCTCCACGCGGCTGGGAGGTCCAACCTACAGGTTACAGCGCTTAGTACTTCCGTAATTTTAAAGGGTCCGAAGCGTTTGGCCCTCAGTTTCATGGTGGGGTGCGTGGTTTGGAGATGGGTCCCTTCTAACCAGACCTTCTGATCCACTCGGTATCTTTGGAAATGTGGGTTTTTTGTCCATAGCGCTTGCGCCTTACTGATTGCTTCTTGGGCGCTTTTCCTAGCTTTGAGAAGTTGCGATTTTCTTTCCTCGATTGCCGGCACATTTCCGACCTGCGTAGGTTGGTGGGTGCGAGGGATAAACCCCATCCATAGTTCATAGGGTGGTTTCTTGGTGGTCGACGACGGTCTCGAATTGATCATGTACTGGGCGACTTTGAGCCAGTCCGCCCAGTTATCTTGCTGGTGGTTACAGAAGATTCTCAAGATGGTTTCCACTGTTTGATTTGTTTGTTCCAACTGTCCGTCGGTTTGAGGGTGGTACACGGAACTCATGTTCTGTTTGATTTCTAGTTGGGCGCAGAGTTCTTTGAAGAACTGCAACGTGAACCGCGTGTCTCTGTCTGATATGATTCTTTTTGGAAGGCCCGTGTAGGGGAACACGTGGTCTCTGAAGAGCCTCACGACTTCTTCACTTCCCATATCCTCTCGACATGGGATCAGAATCACGGCCTTTGTGCAGTCGTGATCGGTGATGGTAAGAATTGTATCACAGCCGCGTGATTCGGGGAGTTTCGTGATGAAATCGACTGTGATAGTGGCAAAGGGTGTTGTGTCTTCTCCCAGACCGATCGGCGCAATGGGAGGTATGTTGCAGTGTGTAATTGTCTTTACCGCCTGGCAGGTTGCGCACCCCTTGACGTAGTCTTCCACATCTTTGTGGATAGTGGGCCACCAATAGTCTCGTTTCAGCGCTAGGTAGGTCTTCCAGACTCCGGGATGTCCCGACGTCGGAGTGTCATGGTACTCCTGGAGGAACGTGCATCGGAGTTGTGTGTCTTCGGGGACTACTAATGACCCTGCCTTCCACCAGACCTTCCATTCGTCTTGATAGATGTCATGCTTCTTCTTCCAATTTTGGCATAGTTCGCTGTTCGTCTTCTGTAGGCGGTGGACTTGTTGTTCTAAGATGGAGATTTCTATTGCTCTGGCGAAGAGTTCGTTGGGTAGAGCTGTAGTCTCTTCGTTGTCTGTCGACCTGTCATCGTGGTCAGGTCGTCGGGACAGGGGGTTGGCTTGGTTTTTCTTTCCCGGCAGATGGACCAGTTCAAAATCAAAATCCGCTAGGAATGCGATATAGCGGGCCATGCGTCTGTTCAACTTTTGTGGGTGCCGGTAGTAGTGAAGATTATCATGATCCATGTAGATGGTTAGTTTATGGGGCGATCCCATCACCAGGTGTCGTACATGTTTGAGGCCCTCTATGATGGCTAGGAATTCTCTGTCTCCGATGGAGTAATTTCTTTCTGCAGCATTTAGTGCTTTTGAATGGTATGCTACCGCTCTTTGCTTGTCATTGTCATCTCGTTGATAGAGGATACTTCCCAGTGTGAAGGCTGAGGCGTCGACTTCGAGTTCATACGGTTTGGTGGGGTTTGGATGCCAGAGGACTGGTTCAGTGGTAACTCGTGTGATGAGTTCATTCAGCGCTTCTGTGCATCTTTCAGTCCAGATGAAGGGGGCTCCTTTCTTGGTGAGGTCATGTAATGGCCGGGCTATTGACACAAACCCTTGGATGAAGGGTCATTGGTAGCCTAGTACCCCTAGGGTCTTTCTGACTTCTTCTACCGATTTGAGGGTTCTGGGCCATTCTGATATCCCTTTTACTTTAGCGGGGTCAATGCGTACTCGTCCTCCTCCTACAAGCCATCCGAGAATTTCCATTTTGTCCTTTTCAAATTGACATTTCTTTGGTTTCAGGAAATAGGAACATTCTTCCATTTTGTTGAGAAAGTCGTGGACGATTTGTTTGTGTAGTTGGCAGCCTTCTTTGTCGTTGGCAGTGGCCACCCACCAATCGTCCATGTAGTTTCCCAGGTTTTCAGGATATTTCTGGAGCAGGGGGCAGAAATCTCGGTGCATCGTTTGTTGGAAAAAGGGTGGTGCGTTTGTGAGACCAAAGTACATGACTCGAGGAATGTAGGTGCCTTGGGGGGTTTTAAACGCCGCCTTAGTTTGGTCTTCTTCGGCAATGCATATGTTGTTATACCCCCAACGAATGTCGAATTTGGAGAAAAGCAGTTTGCCGTGTAGCCTTTCCAACGCGGACTGTATGTTGGGCAGAGGGTTGTTGTCTCGGATTGTGTACTTGTTCAGTTGTCTGTAGTCCATAATGATTCTTTTCTCTGAGCTATCCTTCTTGTTGATGAAATAGACTGGTGCCGTGTAGGGCGATGGTCCTTTGTAAATTCGCCCGAGTTCTTCTTCTTCGAGAATCCATTTTTGCAGGAGTTCTCGTTCGTCTTTTGATAAGGGGTATACCTTGCAATTTAACTCCTTTGGTGTGTCTGGAGTTAGTTTGATGGTCATATCTTCAGATCGTGCAGGTGGGAAGCATCGTGCTTCTTCTTCCGAGAAGACTTTTTGATGTCTTCGGTATTCCTTTGGAATGGTATCGATGGTAAGGTGGATTTTGTCTTTGTCCGCCTTCTGGGCCCATTCTTGTGCGATGTTGGTTCGTTGCATGTAGATGGCTTCGTCCTTTTCGGGTGTTCCCAGTTGTTTGATCGCTTCTCTTTGCATAAAGAAGATGCTTTTGGCGACATGCATGTATCGGCTACTCTGGAGTTGTACTGATTCTCCTGAGATTCTTCCTGTCTTCCAGTTGATCTTTGGGTTGAAGTCATAGAGGAAGGGGTATCCCAAGATGATGCGGTCCTTCCCTAGGCTCGTGATGTAGAATCTCTGGAGCATGTGTTTCTCTCCTTTGACGATGCGTAGCCAACAGTAATGGGTGATATTTCCTTGCTTGTTTTCCATGCCATCTATGTTGTGGACTGTGACTGGTTGGGTTAGTTCTTTGTGTCCTATTCCGAGTCTTTTCCAGGTGTCTTCATCAATGAAGTTGTCGGTTGTGCCACTGTCTATGAGGGCAGATTCGTCGGCCTTGGATTGCGAGGTGCGAAAAGAAATGTTCATATTCAGAGTCGAGAGTTTCCTAATGTACATCGTATCTTGCAATCCCGTCGCTCTAAGCCAGACTGTCGGCTTTGAGCTTCCTAAAAATCCGCCTTTGCCGATAGTTCCTTGTAGAGGTTCTCTCGGTCTTCGATGGTCATCCCCCTAATGTACTGGAGGACGTCCTTTTTGGTGTAAGAGGGGGGCACGGTGGTTGAGGTTTCAGCTTCGCTATGCTGTTCCTCTTCTTTGTCTTCATTGATTATCGCAGCTCGGACCTTAGGCTTTTCTTTGGTGTATTGCCCTTGGGAGCTGCGGGGTTGATCTGGGCTTTTTCCTTTGCCTTTGTCGGGGCAGGCTCTGGACATATGTCCCAATTTGCGACATCAGAAGCATCTTCCTTCTTTCATGAGTTTGGTGCATTCTTCGTCTGTTAGTTTTCCAGTGGTGCAAATGGCGTCGATGTCCATCGTGTTGGGGTCCTTCTGCCGTTTTGGCGGAGAGGGTTTCTGATATCTGCGCATCCTATTGGCTCTGGTCGAGATATGGCCAGGTCCTCCTTTAGGTCCGATGTTGTCATTGAGATCCTGCCATCTTTGGACTGTCTTTCGGGTTGCATCGTACCATTCTTCCAGGGTTGCTGGTAGGGTTTCTCGTTGGTGTATAACATGATGGAGTCCGACCGGCAGGATGTCCTGGAACAATTTGATTGTTCCTTCTGTGTCGGGTCCCCACCCTGCTTCCCTAATGAGGCATTTGAAGAGTGTGATGGAGGAGTCAACCTTGTCCATGTCTAGTTCCATCTTCGTGAGGCGGGAGTACGCGTCTTGTTTTTTGGTAGAGTCGGTGAAGGCGTCCCTGAACGCTCTTGCAAACCACTCCCAGAGGGTTGGGTCATTTTCTGCGTGTGTTGGGGGGTCTCCTGTGGTCGGGTTTCCTTCGACCTTGATGGACAGTTGATCCGCCATATCGTACGCCCAATCGTCGACCAGTGGTCCTTTGATAAAGGTGAGGGCGTAGGCTACTTGTTCCGCTTTGTTTGTGAAGGTGGAGTTGTGTCGATTGAGGAAGTGATATGCTCCAAATTGTTGCATAAAACGCTCTGCATCTTTTCTGTCTCCTTGGAAGATTTGGGGGATCATTCCTTTGAGGGCTTCACTGCGGGGTGGTGCAGCTGCTGCTTGTCCGGCTGCTTGTTGGCCGCCTCCTCCTCTGCCACCTCCTCCACCTCCTCCACCGCCTCCGCCTCCTCCTCCACCGGGTTGTCCTCTGGCGGGTGGTTGTCCTCCGGCTGGCGGTGGTTGGGGTTGTCCTCCCCCTGCTGGCTGTCCTCCCGCTGGGGGTTGGGGAGTCCTGTGCTGGTCCGGCTACTTGTGCTGGTTGTACATTAGCTACGGCAATTGCTGCCATTGCTTGTGTGAGCCGTTCGATTACTGGTGCGTTGGCTTGATCTGTGGTAGGGATGTCCGGATCCGAGGCTGGTGAAGCGACTTCTATTTCCGGGGTTTCGTCACTTCCTTGGGTGACTTCTGTGTGGATTCGCTCGAGATCTGGGGCGAGTAGGAATGGCTGATTTTTGGTTCCTAGTCCTTGTTCTTGGGGATTTTTGATCTCGTCTTCTCGGCTAACTTCGTAGCACTTGTCAATGGTCCAACTGATTTTGTACCAGGTTCCGTTGATGTATTCCACAGGGTATGTGTATAACCCGTCTTTGAGGTGGTACACTGATCGTCCCTCCGTTCATGAGTCTAGCCAGAAGGCTTTCCCTTGTATTTCCAAAGGGAGGTCGTCGGTGGTTCTATTCCGGAACCTGATGTCAGGGCTCTTTGAGAGCTTCTGTTTTCTTCCGAGGTCGAGTAGTATGTCAGCCAGGTTGGCTTAGGAGAAGCTCGACTTGTGTTAAGCCCGCAGCGGGGCTTCGTGCACACCTGATGGTTTAGGAAAGTGTGTGGTCCGAGGCGTGCCAAGACATGTGATTCAGACTTCTGGGATGTGCGTTGATTGTTATAGCACAATCACTAAGCTTCGAAGGCAAGGTCCGCCTTCAAGGACCTTAGAGTATAGATGGAAGAGTAGAAGGGAGCCGCACAGTGAACAGGAATGAACAAGAGGCTGCAATTGCAAAGCAAAGTCAAGCTTAAGGCTCAACCATTCGTATGGAGTCCTATATATACAGGTTCGAATCATGTATGACTAATAGTTCTACAACCGATTGGTAAGTCGGTTTGTCAGTTCATCAGTCATGCTCAGTCAGCATATAGTACAGTTAGTCAGCCAGAGGCGCATATCAGTCAGCGGTACAGTAAGGAGTCTCAGTCAGCCAGTTCGAACAATGAGCCACGCGTGTATCGTACAGGGGTCAGGGGATCACGTGATCCCAGCCAGTCTGTCGGTCTGTAAAACACCTCACCTCTCTCCGTACTAGAGATGGAGCTTATCAACCACCCCCCGAACTGATCGAGGGTGAACACGAGTACAAAGTCGAGGCCATTGTTAATCACCGTCTCTACAGAAAGGGGAAGACCCTACAATATCTCCTCAAATAGAAAGGATACCCACACGCAGACAACATGTTACCGTCCCCTCGACCCTGGGACTTCCCCTCCTCGATCGACGGGGATGTCAGCCGCAAGGACAGCCCGATGGAGTTGGATGAGCCCGGAGGAACAGTAGGTCTCGATTAGTATGTACAACTGTATGCCTCGTTTGATGTGGACGGACTACATGAGTTGCCTTGTGACTCGACCCTATGTATGCATGTTCTTGGTGCCTCCTAGTCGTGTTCTGTGCCCCCTGCCCTAGCACCCCGTATTCCTGTATATATACAACTCAACGGTGACTCTAGGTTGCTAAGTTGAGTCTCCTGTCCGTCTTGCACGGACAATATCATCTGTTTCTACACTCCTAGCCAGAAGGCGGCCGCAGAGAGCCTTGTCACTACCACCCCGAGTCTATACATTATCGTCGCATAAGCAGCGGTGACATTAGACTCAACTTTCTCATCATCACGGAGGCCCCACCCAAGGAATACCTCACAGACTTTGGAGACGACAACAGACCGCCAAAGAACACACACCTGCAAAGAATCGACAAAGGAGTCATCCCCGGACACGAAGGGGTAGCAATACTATACCACCCCGATACGAGCAAGAAGGCACAAGACTGCATAGACAGAACCCACGTCTGGATACACAACGAGAAGGGATTCCTCACCCAAGTCTACCTCGAAGAAGACGGAGACAAATTCAAACTAGTACGAGGACCTAGGAGGCCAGACATCGAGGCTCACAACGAGCTAAACGCACCAGAGAGACGCCGCCGCAGACACGAAGCAGGGAAATTCCTTCCCATCCCACCTGACTCCGACTCCGACGAAGATAATGTCCGACCCCCATCCCCCGTCTCCACAGACCAACAACCTAACTCGCCCACCACTGACGAGGAGCCCACAGAAGACCACACCAACACCATCATCAGACACTCCCCGCTCGTCACCACCCAGCCATTTACTCTGTTAACACACAAATACACCATGGCAACCACCACAGCGATGACTACCACCACCACGACCACCAAACCCAAGATAGTGGCCTCCATGCAGAAGAAGTTAGACACAGCAATGAAGCGACAACCGAGTAACGACCCCGGAGGGAGCAGCAACCCCGGAGGAGGGGGAGGCAACCCCGGAGGAGGAGGAGGCAACCCGGGCGGAGGAGGAAACCCCAGAGCCCCCAACCCCCCAGCAGCACCACCCATGCCCCCAGCAAACCAAGATGCCCGCCTCATGGGGAGCGCCCCCACGGAGTTCGACGGAGACCGAGCGAAAGCAGACCAATTCATAAACGAACTGCAACACTACTTCCGCATAAACGCCACGGTCCCCGGCCTCCAATCCTGGATTTGCTGCGTAGCGATAGCACTGACGTTTATCAAAGGCCCGACAGTGGACGAATGGGCCCTCAACCAAGGAGACTGGGTGGACCGACTGGACCCACTCATTGAAGACGTCCCCGACGTCTGGATACACTTCCTGAACGAGTTCCGGAACCAATTCCAAGACACACAAGCCGAAGAACAGGCACGTCTCCAGATAGAAAGCATGAAGATGAAATGGCCCGATGTCGACCAATACATCCAAGACTTCGAAAGAGTCGCCCGAAAGGCTGAATACCTGCTCACGGCACCCGCAACAGTCAGGTACTTCCTGAAAGGACTGACCAAGTCCATTGTCAACAACATAGTCAAACCCCCCAAGGTCAACACCTATGCAGAAATCAAACAACGGGCAATCGACAGCGTGGTGTCCCAACTTCTCATCTACGAGATGTTCAAGCAGGACAAGGGCACCACGAGTAGACCACCATCATTGCGATGGAACCGGTTCGCACAACCCAACACTACGAACCAACAACCCAGCTGCCCCAACATCCAAGGGTATAACTCCACCAACGCCCCCCGCCACTTGAACAATGCCCCCGTCCCAATGGACGTCGACGTGGACCGAGCGTGCGCGAACCGGAACAACAACTGGAGGAACCGAAACCCCCAAGGGAGGACAGTCCAGATGCAAGACGAGCAAGGGAACGTCTACCAAGTAAACATTGCCCAAACCCAACCGACCGACCGGAACCCCCGCGGCACTGACCAAGCCCCCCGCGGCGCCTGCTACGAATGCAACCAAGTCGGACACTTTGCACGCAACTGCCCCAACCGGAAGAAGAAGCCGTGTGTAGCCACCGCACAGCTGGTTGACTGGATGTCAGACACCACAACCATGAACGAGAACCCAGTGGATGAAATAGCCACCAGACTGGCGGCCATGTCCACCGACCAACGGCACCAAGTAGCAGCACACTTCGGAGGAGGAATAGTAGCAGCCGAGGAAGAGGGTTTTCAGGACGCCTAACCAGTTCGGCCTTGGTTAGGGCATTAAGTACAAGGAGCGTGTATCTATCGAACTGTCGATCAATGACAATTCGCATATATTTAAACTCCTTGTTTAAGAGGGCCGAAACCTCAGCACTACTAGACTCCGGCGCCACGGAGAACTTCATCAATCCTGCCTATGCAAGGGAACTCAAACTGCCAATTGAAGAGCTAACAGAACCCCGCAAGGTGTTCAACGTGGACAGAACGCAGAATCGCCACGGACAGATCACCCACTACACGGACTTAGACATACAAACGGGCGATCAAACACACATGATGCACTTCTTTCTCACTAACCTAGGCGAGCAAAAAGTGATCCTAGGCTACCCATGGTTCGCCGCAGTCCAACCAGTCATCGACTGGGCAAAAGGATGGATCACCTACGAACAACTACCCGTAGTCATCAAAGCCAGGACCAGACGAACGACGGCAAAAATCCGCACCGCCACAGCGTCAGAATGACAAACACTAGCCTCAAAACTGGCCGAGAGACACGCGACCCAATCCATGCCGATCCCAAAGGAATATCGTCGACACTCCTTCATATTCAGCAAAGCAGAATCGAAGCAGTTCCCGCCACCACGAGAGTGGGACCACGCCATCGAACTAAAACCAGGCCACCCAGAAAATATGCCAGGGAAGGTGTATGCCCTAACCCAACCGGAACAAGAAGCACTCGCAGCATTCCTCAAAGAGCACCTTGACAAAGGATACATCACTGAATCCAAGAGCCAGTTCACAGCCCCTTTCTTCTTCGTCAAAAAGAAAGACAGGAAGCTCCGACCGGTGCAAGACTACCGAAAGCTCAACAAATGGACCCGCCAGAACGCCACCCCACTCCCACTCATCCCCGAGCTCATTGCAAGGGTCCGAGGAGCCAGCCTATTCACCAAGTTCGACATCTGTTGGGGGTATAACAACATCCGAATACGCGATGGAGACCAATGGAAGGCAGCGTTCATCACAAACCACGGCCTTTTCGAGCCACAAGTAATGTTCTTCGGGATGACCAACTCCCCAGCCACCTTCCAAACCATGATGAACGCACTGTTCAGAGAGGAACTCCGACAAGACTGGCTGTCGATCTACATGGACGACATCCTCATACACACCCAATCGGACCTCCCATACCACCAAACAAGAGTCCACCAAATCCTTGACAAACTGCACAAGCACGACCTCTTCCTCAAACCAGAGAAGTGCGTCTTCGAGCAAAAAGAGGTCTAATTCCTAGGCATCATTCTGGGCCACAACACCATCCGTATGGACCCAGCCAAGGTGCAAGGAGTAGCGGACTGGAAACCCCCGCGAACAGTCTGGGACGTCAGAGCCTTTCTAGGATTCACAGGATACTACCGATACTTCATCAAGGACTACTCGAAGATCGCAAGACCACTAATCCACCTAACGAAGAAAGCAACACCGTTCACATGGGAGGAAGCCCAAGTCAAAGCCTTCGAACCCCTCAAAGAACACATGTGCCAGAACCCAATCCTGTGCCAACCTGACTACACCAAACCGTTCTTCCTAGCCACAGACACATCTGCATACAGCGTGGGAGCCGTACTCTTACAGGAGGGAGACAAACACCCCAGAAAAACCTCACCAACCAAGCACCCCATAGCCTACTACTCCGCAACGTTCACCCCAACCGAGTGCAACTACAACATCTACAAGAGAGAACTCCTGGCACTGATGAAAGCCCTAGCCCACTGGCGACCCCACCTGGCAGGATCAACAATCCCAGTCACAGTCCTCACCGACCATGCAAACCTGACCTTTTGGAAATCCCCACGCAAGGTAAATCGCCGCGTAGCATGCTGGTTCGCGGAACTCCAGGAGTACCACTTAAAAATCCAACACGTGCCAGGGAAACTCCACACCTCGGCAGACCTCCTCTCCCGACCCCCAGGAGTGGACAGGGGCGAAACAGACAACCAAGACATAACCCTCCTCCACCCAGACGCCTTTGTCGGATTAACCACCACCAAAGACCCCAAAGACGAATGGTGGGGACTGGAGCAACAAATAGGAGAAGCACAACAGAAGTACCCCGCCGAGATCACACAATGGATCAAACACCACCGAGCGACCAAAGGCCACTCACACAATAGCGGAGACCTAAAACACTGGTGCATGTAAGGAAGGATCGCCGTCCCGCCAGACGACACCCTGAAGAAGGAAATCCTCCACCGATTCCATGACCTAGAGATCAGAGGACACCCAGGACGAGACCCCACCACTACGACTATCTGCCAACACTTCTGGTGGCCAAACATGAACGAATGGATCGCACAATACGTGAGAGGATGCGCCAAATGCCAGCAAGGCAAGAACCTCACGAGACGGACAAAAGTACCCCTCTACTGCATCCCCACACCGACCGACGCACTCCCATTCCAGGTCGTAGCAATGGACCTAATCACCCAACTCCCAACCAGCAACGGGTATGATGCCATCCTCACGATAGTAGATCACGGATGCACGAGAGCAGCCATATTCCTCCCCTGTAAAACAACGATCACCAGACAAGAGGTAGCCAAACTATATTACGACAACGTCTACCGATGGTTCGGCCTACCCAACAAGGTCATATCTGACAGGGACCCTCGATTCACGTCCTTCTTCGTGAAGGCTCTCGCCCAACAACTAGGGATCAAACAAAATGTGTCCTCAGCATTCCACCCCCAAACAGACAGACTATCAGAACGGACAAACCAGTGGGTGGAACAATACCTCTGCCTGACCACCAACAGCGCCCAAACCGACTGGAGCGACTGGCTGGGGATAGCCACCACGGTGCACAACAATCACAAGAACGCCACCATCAACATCGCCCCCTCAGAAGCACTCCTCGGCTATACCCCTCGCCTACACCCCATGGACCCCCCTCCATCACTTAACCAACATGTGGAAGACAGGAAGCAGACCGCCCTCGAAAGGCGTGCACAGGCAATCAAAGCCATCAACCGCACCACCCATCAAATGCCACCACCCCAATTCAATGTGGTGTCATGAACCGTGGTGGTGGAATGCGAAATCCCAAGACAAATGACCGTGGGAATCTAATGTTACCCTGTCACACCTTGTCACACCCTCAAGTCACGCAATATGTCACACTAGTCACACGTGATCGGTCACATGACGATGCACATGACCTAGCACGTGACCTCAAGCCTGAAGACATGTATGATTGGCTAGAAGACAATCGAAGCCCATAGAAGTCTACCGGAACAATGATACTCCTGGAGGGAGTTCTGCCATTGGTTGGAATACCATGGAACCTCACAGATTACTGCGGAAACGCACGGACCATGTCTGCGGGTTATTGCCATTGGATGGCTATAAATAACCCTTCTAGAGTATTCTGCACACGGACATTATTGTGCAATCAATCACGCCTCGTCTACTTATGGTTAGATTAACCAGCCCACTGTCGCTTATGTAACACCCTGTCCCTACAGTATATAAGACCCATGAATTACGAAGGCAATCCTTAGATTGTCCACTTGGCTTTTCTGCCTTGTTTCACGTACTCCCTTGCCTGCCATTGCCTCTAAGCCATTCCTAGTGCGCTTTCTCCTCGTCTTCAAGGTCACCCTTAGCATCATCGCGCCCAAGTCCACTCAAGAACCCCTGATACATCGTACTGCTCTTGTAGAAGTAGTACGTTCGTAACAGGTGGGGCAAGAAGTCTGGCTCGAGGCCAAGAACCTCCGGCTACCCTACCAGACCCCCAAACTAGCCCCTAAACGACACGGCCCCTTCTGCATCAGCAGACAGGTATCACCGGTGGTGTACCAACTCCAACTACCCGACGCCTGGAAGATCCACAATGTGTTCCACACCAGCCTCCTCATGCCCTATCACGAGACCCCACAGCACGGCCCCAACTATATCAAACCACCCCCCGAACTGATCGAGGGTGAACACGAGTACGAAGTCGAGGCCATCGTTAATCACCGTCTCTACAGGAAGGGAAAGACCCTACAATACCTCCTCAAATGGAAGGGATACCCACACGCAGACAACACGTGGGAACCAGCCGACCAAGTACACGCCCCAGTACTGATCGAGTCATACCATCAAAGACGCCCACTCGTGCAACCGCATAAAAAAAGAGGTCTGAGAGCCCGAAATACCATTCTCCTCCCACATCCCAAACAAACATGTCCCACCAGACCATCCACATCTCCCCTGCCGAAGACAACTATGAGTACGCCCCCGCCTCGCCCACCAACTCCTATGCCTCCACCAAGGCCCTCTACATCCCCGCCCCAGGGACCCCCTATCAGACGACCGGTTCCACTGGAACCCTTCCTCTTGTTGAGGACCCTGCGCCCACTAACGCAGCACGGGTCCTTGTAGTGGACCTCGCCGTCGGCACTACGCAGCCAACCATACCCCTATCACCCCGAGCCGTTAGTGCTCTCGTCGAAGGACAAACCGACGCCCTCACGACTCCAATTCTCCTCCGCATGGTCTGCGGTCTCATCCTCACCGCCAAGCGCACCGAGGACCAGATGGAAGCCGTTAGGATCACGGCCGAAGAACAAGCCGCAGAGCTTGAGCAGAGTAAGGACCAGCACGACATCCTCGCCCTCGGAGCCAGGACCCTCCAGCTCGAGTGCGACTCCAAGACAGAGTCCCTGTGCCTCGCCGACCTCACCATCCGCAGCCTGGCCAACCAACCCGCAAGGGCGGATATTCACCAGGGTATCCAGTCTGAACCCCCTACAGGCTTTGTCGAAAACAACAGCCAACTCCATTACTTCTCCATCCCCCTCCAAGGCGGCAGCAATGACCGCCGCATCGCCCCCTACATCCAACTTCTCGATGGCCCTGTTCCCTGCGCTGCCGGTACCTTGGGAGGCCCTGACGACCCTGTCTTTACTACAGAGGTCTACGCCCAGCCCAGCTCCAACGTTGGTGTCGCCAATCCGCCGGTACCCAAGTGGCTACTCCGTGCCATCGACGGGGACTCCGAGATCTTCGATGCCTTCGCATTGGAGGTCCAGGATACAACCCAGGACTGGGGTCTCTACACCGACATCTGCCGCTACCACCACACCAACATCGAACTCACCAACATCGCCGCCCGCATCTGTGCCCTCGAGGCCGAGGAAGCCGAGACTCGCCACACCCTCACCAACTGCCGCCGTCGCCTCTGCGCAGCCAACGCCGGGGAAACCCTCGCCCACCTCGCAGGCAATGACGCCGACCGCCACAACCAGTGCCATGCGGGGGGGATCATCCGCTACGCGACACATGGTCGTGCTCGCATCTAACCGGAGGGTGATGTTACCGTCCCCTCGACCCTGGGACTTCCCCTCCTCGATCGACGGGGATGTCAGCCGCAAGGACAGCCCGATGGAGTTGGACAAGCCCGGAGGAACGGTAGGTCTCGATTAGTATGTACAACTGTATGCCTCGTTTGATGTGGACGGACTACATGAGTTGCCTTGTGACTCGACCCTATGTACGCATGTTCTTGGTGCCTCCTAGTTGTGTTCTGTGCCCCCTGCCCTAGCACCCCGTATTCCTGTATATATACAACTCAACGGTGACTCTAGGTCGCTAAGTTGAGTCTCCTGTCCATCTTGTGCGGACAATATCATCTATTTCCACACTCCTAGCCAGAAGGCGGCCGCAGAGAGCCTTGTAATCACCACCCCAAGTCTATACATTATTGTTGTGTAAGCAGCGGTGACAAGAGCCTTGCGACCTCTTCACTTCCCATATCTTCTCGGCATGGGATTAGAATCACGGCTTTGGTGCTATTGTGATCGGTGATGGTGAGGATCGTATCACAGCCGCATGATTTAGGCAGTTTCATAATGAAGTCAACAGCAATGGTGGCGAAAGGGGTTGTGTCTTCCCCTGGTCCGATTGGTGCGATAGGGGGCACGTTGCGGTGCGTGATAGTTTTCACTGCTTGACAGGTTGCACATCCCTTGACATAGTCCTCTATGTCTTTGTGTAGGTTTGGCCACCAATAATCACGTTTTAATGCTTGATAGGTCTTCCAGACTCCCAGATGTCCTGAGGTGGGTGTGTCGTGGTAGTCCTGTAGGAAGGTGTGTCGTAGTTGCCTGTCATCTAAGACGACTAGTGATCCCGCTTTCCACCAGACCTTCCATTCATCTTGGTAAATTCTGTACTTCCTTTTCCAGGCTTGACAGAGCTTGTCATTTTCCTTCTGTAGTTGGTGGACTTGTCGTTCTAGGATTGTGATTTTGATTGCTCTTGCAAAGAGCTCATTTGGGAGTGCAGTGGTCTCTTTGTTGTCTGCCGATCTGTCATTGTAGTCAGGGCATCGGGACAGGGGGTCTGCTTGGTTCCTTTTTCCAGGGAGATGGACTAGTTCGAAATTGAAGTCCGCCAGGAACACAATGTAGCGAGCCACACGGCGGTTCAGCTTTTGGGGATGTCAGGTAGTAACGGAGGTTGTTGTGATCCGTGTAGATCGTAAGTTTATGGGGTGATCCCATGACTAAGTGTCGAACATGTTTAAGACCTTCTATAATGGCTAGGAATTCCCGGTCTCCGATGGAGTAGTTCCTTTCCGCTTGATTGAGCGCTTTTGAATGGTAGGTGACCGCTTGTCTTTTGTTATTGTCGTCTCTTTGATAGAGGATACTTCCTAGGGCGAAGGCTGAAGTGTCTACTTCAAGTTCATACGGTTTGGTGGGGTCCGGGTGCCAAAGGACTGGTTCCGTGGTTACTCGTTTGATTAGTTTGTCCAGGGCATCCGTGCACTTTTGGGTCCAGCAAAATTGGGTCCCTTTTTTGGTGAGGTCATGCAAGGGCCTTGCAATGGATGCAAAGCCTTGGATGAAGGGTCTTTGGTATCCCAGTACTCCCAGTGTCTTTCTGACTTCTTCCACCGAATGAAGGGTCCTTGGCCATTCTGAAATGCCTTTTACCTTGGCCGGGTCGATGCATACTTGTCCACCGCCCACTAGCCATCCTAGGATCTCCATTTCTTCCTTCTTGAATTGACACTTTTTTGGCTTTAGGACGTATGAGCATTCTTCCATTTTGTCAAGGAATTCGTGAACTATTTGTTTGTGGAGCCTTTTTCCTTCTTCGTCCTTGGCGGTAGCAATCCACCAGTCGTCCATATAGTTCCCTAAGTTCTCTGGGTACTTCTGGAGCAAGGGGCAGAAGTCTCGATGCATGGTCTGTTGGAAGAAGGGGGGGGTGTTAGTGAGGCCGAAGTACATTACTCGTGGTATGTAGGTGTCACCGCTGCTTACGCGACGATAACATATAGACTCGGAGTGGTGATGACAAGGCTCTCTGCGGCCGCCTTCTGGCTAGGAGTGTGGAAATAGATGATATTGTCCGTGCAAGACGGACAGGAGACTCAACTTAGCGACCTAGAGTCACCGTTGAGTCGTATATATACAGGGATACGGGGTACTAGGGCAGGGGGCATGGAACACGACTAGGAGGCACCAAGAACATGTGTACATAGGGTCGAGTCACAAGGCGACTCGTGTAGTCTGTCCACATCAAACGAGGCATACAGTCATACATACTAATCGAGACCTACCGTTCCCTTGGGCTCGTCCAACTCCATCGGGCTGTCCTCGCAGCTGACATCTCCGTCAATCGAGGAGGGGAAGTCCCAGGGTCGAGGGGACGGTAACAGTAGGTGCCTTGCAGGGTTTTGAATGCCGCTTTGTGCTGGTCTTCTTCAGCAATATGGATGTTATTGTAACCCCAGCAGATGTCGAACTTTGAAAAGAGTAGCTTTCCGTGTAGTCTTTCCAGTGCTGATTGAATATTAGGCAATGGGTTATTGTCTCGGACCGTGTGTTTATTGAGTTGTTGATAGTCCATGATGATTCATTTTTCTGAGCTGTCCTTCTTGTTGATGAAGTAGACGGGTGCTGTGTAGGGGGATGGACCTTCATAGATGCATCCCAATTCTTCTTCTTCGAGGATCCACTTTTGGAGTAACTCTCGTTCATCTTTTGAAAGAGGGTACACCTTGCAATTCAGTTCCTTTGGTGTGTCTGGGGTGAGTTTAATTGTCATGTCTTCTGATCACGCTGGAGGGAACTGACGAGCTTCTTCTTCTGAGAATACCTTTTGGTGTCTTCGGTATTCCTTAGGAATGGTGTCGAGGGTGAGGTGGATCTTGTTCTGATCTGCCTTTTGGGCCCATTCTTGTGCAATGTTGGTGCAGCGCACATAGATGGCTTCTCCTTCCTTTGGCTTTCCTACTTGTTTGACTGCTTCTCGTTGCATAAAGAAGATTCTTTTGGTGATGTGCATGTAATGACTGCTTTGGAGTTGTATGGGTTCTCCCAGGACTTTTCCTGACTTCCAGTTGATTCTGGGATTGAAGTCGTAGAGGAAGGGGTAGCCGAGGATGATGCGGTCCTTTCCTAGTGCCGTGATATAGAAGTGTTGAAGCATGTGTTTCTCTCCTTTTACGATACAGAGCCAGCAATAGTGCATGATCTTCCCTTGTTTGTTCTCGGTTCCATCGACATTGTGGACCGTGACTGGTCGGGATAGCTCTTTTCTACCGATTCCCAGTCGTTTCCATGTATCTTCGTCGATGAAATTGTCTGTGGCTCCACTGTCGATGAGAGCTGATTCGTCGGCCTTGGATTGCAAGGTGCAAAAAGAAACATTCATATTCAGAGTCGAGAGTTTCCTAATGTACATTGTATCTTGCAATCCAACCGCTCTTAGCCAGGCCGTCGGCTTTGAGCTGCCTAAAAATCCGCCTGAGCAGACATCTCTTCGTAAAGGGTTTCCCGATCTTCGATGGACATTCCTCTAATGTATTGGAGGACATCTTTTTTGGTGTAGGAAGGTGGTGCTGTGACTGAAGTTTCAGCTTCGCTAGGCTGTTCTTCTTCTTCTTCTTCATTGATCACCGCCGCTCTGACCTTGGGCTTGTCTTTGACATACTGCCCTTGGGAGCTGCGGGGTCGGTCGGAGCTCTTTCCTTTGTCCTTGCCCTTTTCGGGGCATGCTCACAACATGTGTCCTAGTTTGCAGCAGCGGAAACATCTTCCTTCTTTCATGAGGCGGGTGCGTTCCTCGTCGGATAGTTTCCCTGTTGTGCGGATTGTATCGACATCCATAGCATCGGGGTCTCTTTGTTTCTTTGGTGGGGGTGCCTTTTGATATCCACACATTCTGTTGGCCCTAGTGGAGATATGTCCCGGTCCTCCTTTAGGTCCTATGTTGTTGTTGAGGTCCTGCCATCTTTGGACCATTTTTCTGGTGGTGTCATACCATTCTTCGAGAGTGGCAGGTAGCGTCTCTCGTTGACGTATGGTGCGGTGGAGTCTGACAGGTAGGATGTCCTGGAACAGTTTAATTGTTCCTTCTGCGTCGGGTCCCCATCCTGCCTCTCTGATCAAGTGTTTGAAGAGGGTGATGGATGTATCAACTTTATCCATGTTTAGCTCCATCTTGGTGAGGCGGGAGTAAGTGTCTTGTTTTTTTGTTGAATCTGTGAAGGCGTCTCTGAAGGATCATGCAAACCAGTCCCAGAGGGCTTGGTCTCCTTCGGCATGCGTTGGAGGGTCTCCTGTAACTGGGTTTCCTTCTACCTTGATGGATAGTTGGTCCGCCATATCGTAGGCCCAATCGTCTACTTGTGGTCCTTTGATAAAGGTGAGGGCATAAGCCACCATTTCTGCCTTATTCGTGAAGGTGGAGTTGTGCCGATTGAGGAATCGGTAGGCTCCGAACTGTTGCATGAATCGTTTGGTGTCTTTTCTATCACCTGCGAAGATTTGGGGTATCATCCCCTTGAGGGGTTCTATGCAAGGTGGGGCAGCGGCAGCTTGTCCTGCAGCTTGTTGTCCTGCTGCTGGTTGGCCTCCGCCTCCCCCATCGCCTCCTCCACCGCCTCCTCCACTGCCTGGTTGTCCTCCGGCAGGAGGTTGTTGTGGTTGTCCGCCTCCACCGCCTGGTTGTCCTCCGGCGGGGGGTTGTGCTGGTTGCGCTGGTCCTGCCACTTGCGCGGGTTGTACATGAGCTACGGCAATTGCTGCTTGTGCCATTGCTTGTGAGTTGTTCAATGACCGGTGCGTTAGCTTGGTCTGTCGTGGGGATGTCTGGGTCAGATACTGGTGATGCGATTTCTACTTCTGGGGTTTTGTCGCTTCCTTGAGTGACCTCTGTGTGGATTTGTTCGAGATCTGGTGCAAGTAGGAATGGTTGGTTTTTGATTCCTAGTCCTAGTTCTTGAGGATTTTTGATCTCATCTTCTCTGCTAACTTCATAGCACTGGTCGATGGTCCAGCTGATTTTGTACCAGGCTTCGTTGATGTATTCTATGGGGTATGTGTATAGCCCATCTCTGAGGTGGTACGCTGATCGTCCCTCAGTTCGTGATTCTAGCCAGAAGGCTTTCCCTTGTATTTCTAAAGGGAGGTCGTCGGAGGTTCTATTTCTGAACTTGATGTCAGGGCTCTTTGAGAGCTTTCACTTTCTTCCGAGGTCGAGTATTATATCAGCCAGTTTGGCTTAAGAGAAGCTCGACTTGTGTTAAGCCCGCAGCGGGGCTTTGTGCACACTTGACAGATGAGGAAGGTGTGCGGTCCGAGGCGTGCCGAGACATGTGAGTCAGACTCCTGAGATGTGCATTGATTGTTATAGCACAATCACTAAGCTTTGAAGGTAAGGTCCGCCTTTAAGGACCTTAGAGAGTAGATGGAAGAGTAGAGGGGAGCTGCACAGTGAACAGGAGTGAACAAGAGGCTGCAATTGCAAAGCAAAGTCGAGCTTAAGGCTCAACTGTTCGTACAGAGTCCTATATATACAGGTTCGAACCTAGTATGACTAATAGTCCTGGAACCGATTGTTAAGCCGGTTCATAAGTGATCAGTCATCGACCTATCATACACTGTCAGCATGATGCACGTGTCAGTAAGCAAACCAGGGTCATCAGTCAGTGTATAGTAAGAATCCTCAGTCATCCAGTCCAAGCAATGAGTCAGGGGCATAATTGTAATGAGTCATGGGGTCACGTGACCCCAGCCAGTCTGTCGGTCCGTAAAACACCTCGTCTCTCCATATCAGAGATGGAGCTTATCACAGTGCCATAGATAGCACTTTGCCTCTTGAGTCGCCCCAATATCCGTGGCCAGCTGACACAAACATTCTGTTTAGTCCAGGATTAAACAAGATTGTGCTGACTTGTCAGCGTCCATTGCTCTGAGTTGTCATCCAGGATGCAATGGAGATTGTCTGAGCAGACCTATTGTTTAAATCAGCATACCCTGATCCAGTAGTGGTTCTTGTGACCATAAAGGAGTCACTTCTAACTTCTGCTTCTCGTCTCCCGGGTGCCTCATCAATCCATAGGCACCTCTTGTTTGATGAAGAGTACATTACAGCAATAATCCCCCTGGTAAGTTCTCTAACCCTAGACACTACAATACTAACATGATTGACAGCCGCATGCTCGGATTCCGCTTTACCGAAGCAAAATCAAAGAGCGGTGTGCAATTATTGTCTCAGCAGAACTTTCGGCCATCGCTTCAGAGGATCAAATCAAAGCAAATGTTATGCGGCAGTTATCGGTATACAACTATACATTCCCGACCATACAAGGCATCAGTGATGCTTTGTACTCTGTTAACAGTAATGCTGTCTAACGCCCAGTTAGGGATTGAATACAAGACTTGTTAGGCATTTGCAGCCATACAGGAATGACAGAATCATCTCTGTCATCCGGGATTTGTATTTCACAGGAGGTGTCATATCTTTTGCCAGTCGGTTTGCATCTCTTTTTCCAAAGCATACTGGCCCCGATTCGGAGAGCTTGCATGAGGTGCCGATACCGATGGTTGCATTGGTTGCAACAGCAGTGCATTCGTGCCTTTCAAAAGTGTCACGGTTATGCTAACTTGATGTTATTTGACGAGTAGCTTTATGCCGCTCTATATGAGTGGCATACTGGAGTTCACAAGGCCACTGGATTTACTGCTAATGCTTACTTGGACGTCTATCTTGGGCACATCAACACCTTAAACCACATTCAGGAGGAGCGAAACAATGTGTTTCACATGATGATGGCAGACATTTACTCACAGGCAAGGTGAGTGCAGTATTTATTCATTACAGACGCTACTAATCAGCCTATCAGCTCTACTGCAGTCAGAAGTTGCTCAGTTCCGATCGCAGACCTTGTCCTTGATGAACTGGATGGCTAAGGTTGCTGAGTGATAAGCTCTGCCTCTGGTATGGAGAGAGGTGAGGTGTTCTACAGACCGACGGACTGGCTGGGGTCATGCAACCCCATGACTCATTACAATTACGCCCCCTGACTCATCTGCGGACTGGATGACTGATACTTCTCACTACGAGCTGACTGATTGACTGACTGATATGTGCATCATGCTGACAGTGTACGATACGATGACTGATCACTTACAAACCGCCTTAACAATCAGTTACTAAGACCGTTAGTCATACGTGGTTCGAACCTGTATATATAGGACTTCGTACGAGTAGTTGAGCCTTAAGCTCAACTTTGCTTTGCAATTGCAGCCTCTTGTTCACTCCTGTTCACTGCACGGCTCCCCTCTACTCTTCCATCTACTCTCTAAGGTCCTTAAAGGCGAACCTTGCCTTCGAAGCTTAGTGATTGTGCTATAACAATCAATGCACATCTCAGGAGTCTGAATCATGTGTCTCGGCACGCCTCAGACCGCACACCTTCCTAAACTGTCAAGTGTGTATGAAGCCCTGCTGCGGGCTTAACACAAGTCGAGCTTCTCTTAAAGCCAAACTGGCTGACATACTACTCGACCTTGGAAGAAAATGAAAGCTTGCAAAGAGCCCTGACATCAGGTTCCGGAATAGAACCTCCGACGACCTCCCTTTAGAAATACAAGGGAAAGCCTTCTGGCTAGAATCACGAACTGAGGGACGATCAGCGTACCACCTCAGAGACGGGTTATACACATATCCCGTAGAATACATCAATGGAACCTGGTACAAAATCAGTTGGACCATCGACCAGTGCTATGAAGTTAGCAGAGAAGACGAAATCAAAAACCCTCAGGAAATCGGACTAGGAATCAAGAATCAACCATTCCTACTCACCCCAAACCTCGAGCGAATTCACACAGAAGTCACTCAAGGAAGCGATGAAACCCCTGAAACAGAAATCGCTTCACCAACCTCCGATCCAGACATCCCCACGACAGACCAAGCTAACGCACCGGTCATCAACCAACTCACACAAGCCATGGCCCAAGCAGCAATCGCTGTGGCTCATGTACAACCTGCACAAGTAGCAGGACCAGCACAACCACAACAACCTCCCGCCAGAGGACAACCTGGCGGTGGAGGAGGCGGACAACTGCAACAACCTCCCGCCGGGGGACAACCCGGCGGTGGAGGAGGCGGTGGAGGAGGCGGCGGAGGAGGAGGAGGCCAACCTGCAGCAGGACAACAAGCTGCAGGACAAGCAGCCGCCGCACCACCTCACTCAGAACCTCTCAAAGGAATGATCCCCCAAATCTTCCAAGGAGACAGAAAAGATGCCGAATGATTCATGCAACAGTTCGGAGCTTATCGATTTCTCAATCGACACAACTCCACATTCACGAACAAAGCAGAGATGGTGGCATACACCCTCACCTTCATCAAAGGACCACAAGTAGATGACTGGGCCTACGACATGGCAGACCAGCTATCCATCAAAGTAGAAGGGAACCCGGTCACGGGAGACCCCCCGACCCATGCCGAAGGAGACCAAGCCCTCTGGGACTGGTTCGCAAGAGCCTTCAGAGACACTTTCACCGATTCAACTAGAAAACAAGACGCTTACTCCCGCCTCACCAAAATGGAATTGAACATGGACAAAGTCGACACATCCATCACCCTCTTCAAACGCCTTATCAGAGAAGCAGGATGGGGACCCGATGCAGAAGGGACAATCAAATTATTCCAAGACATCCTACCTGTCGGACTCCACCGCACCATACGCCAAAGGGAGACATTACCGGCCACTCTTGAAGAGTGGTACGACGCCGTCAGGAAAACAGTCCAGAGATGGCAGGACCTTAATGACAACATAGGACCTAAAGGAGGACCCGGACATATCTCCACCAGAGCAAACAGGATGTGCGGATACCAAAAAGCGCCCCCTCCAAAGAAACACAAAGATCCTGACACCATGGATATTGATGCTATCTGCACGACCGGAAAACTATCCGACAAAGAACGCACCCGCCTCATGAAGGAAGGAAGGTGCTTCTGCTGCAGCAAACTAGGACACATGTCGCGAGCCTGCCCTGAAAAAGGCAAAGACAAAGGGAAGAACCCTGATTGACCCCGCAGTGCTCAAGGACAGTATACCAAAGATAAACCAAAAGTCCGCGCAGCAGTGATCAATGAAGATGAAGAGGACCAGCATAGCGAAGCTGAAACCTCGACCACAGCACCGCCTTCCTACACCAAAAAGGATGTCCTTCAATACATCAGGGGGATGTCCATTGAAGATTGCAAAACCCTCTACGAAGAGATGTCAGCTCAGGCGGATTTTTATGTAGCTCAAAGCCGACAGCCTGGCTTAGAGTGATTGGATTGCAAGATACGATGTACATTAGGAAACTCTCGACTCTGAATATGAATGTTTCTTTCCGCACTTCGCAATCCAAGGCCGACAAATCAGCCCTCATCGATAGTGGGGCAACAGACAACTTCATCGACGAAGGAACATGGAAAAGACTGGGAATTGGGAAAAAGGAACTCGCCCGACCAGTCACAGTCCACAATGTCGATGGAACTGAAAACAAACAAAGAAAAATCACGCACTACTGCTGGCTCCGCATTGTCAAGGGAGAGAAACACATGCTCCAATGATTCTACATCACGGCACTAGGAAAGGACCGCATCATCCTCGGATACCCCTTCCTCTACAACTTTAATCCAAAGATCAATTGGAAAACAGGGAAGGTTCTGGGAGAACCCGTGCAGCTCCAAAGCAGCCGATACATGCATGTTGCCAAAAGAATCTTCTTCATGCAACGGGAAGCAGTCAAACAAGTGGGAAAACCAAAGGAAGGGGAAGCTATCTACATATGACGCACCAACATCGCACAAGAATGGGCCCAAAAGGCAGATCAAAACAAGATCCACCTCACCCTTGACACTATCCCAAAAGAATACCGAAGACATCAAAAGGTATTCTCGGAAGAGGAAGCACGCCGCTTCCCACCTGCACGATCAGAAGATATGATGATCAAACTAACCCCCGATGCACCAAGGGAGTTAAATTGCAAGGTGTACCCACTGTCAAAAGACGAACACAAACTCCTCCAAAAATGGATCCTTGAAGAGGAAGAACTGGGACGAATCTACGAAGGCCCCTCGCCATACACCGCACCAGTCTACTTCATTAACAAGAAGGATAGTTCGGAAAAACAGATCATCATGGACTATCGACAGCTCAACAAACATACAGTCCGTGATAACAACCCCTTACCAAACATCCAATCGGCACTGGAAAGGCTACATGGAAAACTACTTTTCTCAAAGTTCGACATCCACTGGGGCTATAACAATATCCGTATCGCGGAAGAAGACCAGCAAAAGGCAGCGTTTAAAACCCCACAAGGCACCTACATTCCACGTGTCATGTACTTCAGCCTTACCAATGCCCCACCTTTCTTCCAACGAACTATGCACAGAGACTTCCGCCCCCTACTCCAGAAATACCCTGAAAATCTGGGAAACTATATGGATGATTGGTGGATTGCCACAGCCAATGACAAAGAAGGAAGAGAACTTCACAAAAGAATCGTCCATGAATTCCTCAACAAAATGGAAGAATGCTCCTACTTCCTGAAACCTAAGAAGTGCCAATTCAAAAAGGAAGAAATGGAGATCCTCGGATGGTTGGTGGGAGGCGGACAAGTACACATCGACCCGGCCAAGGTAAAAGGAATCTCAGAATGGCTGAGAACCCTCCGATCCGTAGAGGAAGTAAGAAAAACACTGGGAGTACTGGGATATCAAAGGCCCTTCATCCAAGGCTTTGCATCTATTGCGAGACCCCTACACAATCTCACAAAAAAGGGAACCCAGTTCTGTTGGACCCAACAATGCACAGACGCCTTGGAAGAACTAATCAAGCGGGTAACCATGGAACCAGTCCTCTGGCACCCAGACCCCGCCAAACCCTACGAACTCGAAGTGGATGCATCAGCCTTTGCCCTAGGAAGCATCCTCTATCAAAGGGATGATAACAACAGACGCCGTGCAGTCGCCTACCACTCAAAGGCATTGAACCAAGCCGAGAGGAATTACTCTATTGGAGATAGAGAATTTCTAGCCATCATCGAAGGCCTCAAACGAGTTTGACATCTAATCATGGGATCTCCCCATAAACTCACAATTTACACGGACCACGACAATCTCTGCTACTATCGACATCCACAGAAATTGAACCGCTGCATGGCCTGTTACATTGCATTCCTAGCAGACTTTGATTTCGAACTCCTGCATCTCCCAGGAAAAAGAAACCAAGTGGACCCACTATCTAGATGCCCTGACCATGATGATGGGTCAACAGATAACAAAGAAACCACAGCACTCCCAAACAAACTGTTCGTAAGGGCAATCGAGATCACCATCCTAGAATGCCAGGTCCACCAATTGCAAAAGGAAAATAGCGAACTCTGCCTAGCATGGAAAAGGAAGTACGGGATCTACCAAGACGAATGGAAAGTCTGGTGGAAGGTGGGATCCTTAGTTGTCCTGGACAACAGACAACTACGACGCACCTTCCTACAGGAATACCATGATGCACCTACATCTGGGCACCCGGGAATTTGGAAGACTTACCAAGCAATAAGACGTGATTACTGGTGGCCAAACCTACACAAGGATGTAGAAGACTATGTAAAGGGATGCACAACCTGCCAGGCGGTGAAAACCCTCACGCATCGCAACATGCCCCCTATCGCACCAATAGGACCAGGAGAAGACATGACTCCTTTCGCCACCATCACCGTCGACTTTATCACAAAGCTGCCCGAATCACACAGCTGTGACACAATCCTCACTATCACCGATCACGACAGCACCAAGGCCGTAATTTTAATCCCGTGTAGAGAAGACATGGGAAGCGAAGAAGTCGCGAGGCTCTTCAGAGATCATGCCTTTCCCTATACCGGAATTCCCAAGAAGATCATCTCTGACAGAGACACGCAGTTCACATCACGATTCTTCAAAGAACTTTGCGCCCAACTGGAAATTAAACAAAACATGAGTTCGGCGTATCACCCCCAAACTGACGGACAATCCGAGAGAACGAACCAAACGGTGGAAACAATCCTGAGGATCTTCTGTAACCATCAACAAGATAACTGGGCAGACTGGCTCAAAGTCGCTCAGTACATGATCAACTCCCGACCATCGTCCACCACTAAGAAACCCCCTTACAAATTATGGATGGGATTCATTCCTCAAACCCATCAACCCACGCATGTCGGAAATGTACCGGCAATCGAAGAACGAAAATCCCAGCTTCTAGAAGCCAGAAGGAGTGCCCAAGAAGCCATCAGCAATGAAGGGAGTTCGTGCTGCGAGGGTTTGAGAAGGTCGTCCGGGATGGGAAGGAGATGATAAGCGACGCATTCGGGAGAACGGGGTGCAGAGAGTAGGATGGGGAGAGAGAGGAAGGAGGAGTAGATAAGTAGCGAAAAGGGGACGAGATAAGGGAATCGGGACAATGGATAGGGAAGCGTTGACGATAGGAATCAGACAGGCACACGAGCGAACGTTATCGCTGAAGGAAGGAGTGAGGAGAACAGCACGGCACTGCACAACTGGATTCTCTGGGCACACGTATGTTAGGCTTTTATACAAACGCGGGGTACCTACGAGTCATGTAGCTAAGCAATGAATCCATATCCGGCTCCAACGAACGTCCAACTGGGGCTTGAGCGCGGTCCGAAGGTTTTGGAGGTTGCGAGCCAATCGCATCGCATTCCGCCGCGTGACGAGGGCGCGAGTCGGAGGGATCGAGGGCTCGTCGGGAGGCCAGCAAATCTAGAATAAAGGGTGAGCCAAAAGTGGGAGGGGCCGAAGTGGTAGTGGAGGGCGATCGACGCCGCTTGGAGGTGGTGAAACGTGGGCACGTCGGATGCGACGGCATTTGGGGTGAAAAAGGGTAGGAAAGATGGAAAACGAGGCTAGGAACTGGGGGAGTTGTGTCGGTCGGTCGCTGGAATGGGCCAAGCGTGTATGGTGGCTGCGACGAGGGCGGGCTAAGGTTGACTTGAGAGAATGTAGCAATCGATTGGGGGGCGGGAAGGAATGTGATTGGTTGGTTATGGGGAGCCTTGCGACGCGATGCCGAAAGCGAGGAAGAAAATGTAGCGAAGGGGATTCATGGTGGGGGAAAAGAGAAAGGAATGGGGGAAACGAGGTACGAAGGGGCTTTGATGGGGTGGGGTCGGAGGCTGAACTCTTCTGATCTGGGGTATCCGATCCCGTGATCTCGGGAGTCCGAAACACGAGATCCGTTCCGTTCCACGCACAGCGTGGAAGGGATACTTACAGCAAGGCACAATCCCTCTGGTCAAAAGACCCACATTTCCAACGATACCACATGGATCAGAAGGTCTGGCTGGAAGGAACCCATCTCCATACGACACATCCGACCACCAAACTAAGGGCCAAATGCTTTGGACCCTTCAAAATTATGGAAGTACTCAGCGCTGTAACCTACAGGCTGGATCTCCCACCCACGTGGAAAATCCACAATGCGTTCCATGCGGCTATCCTCCACCCATATAAGGAAACGGAACTCCACGGACCTAACTTCATTGAAACACCCCCTGACCTGGTGGAAGGACACGAGGAATGGGAAGTAAACAGCGTGTTGGCCTCAAGGCGCACCAGCAAGAAGAAAACATTGCAATATCTGGTCAGCTGGAAGGGATTCTCGGAAGCACATGACTCTTGGGAACCAAAAAGGAATCTAAATAATGCCTCCCTCAAAATGAAGGAATTCCACGATAAGAACCCCAGGGCCATCTGCCGAATGGTTATAAACCCCCAAGAAGTTGCGATGAGATCCTCACCACTCCCAGACATCTCTTCACTCTGCACACAGTTTGAAAATCTATCCCTCATGTCTTCACGTTACAGTTCACCATCCCCTGCCACTCGCAATGCAATGCTAGCGGTTGACACAGAGGAAGTGGCAGTCCTAGAAGCCTCACTCCATCCCACGACAGAAGCACCCCCGGCATTCCCCAAAGAGCCGACATACATTCCCCCAGCAGAGAACCCCCCTAGTATCAACCAAAGCGGATACCTTCGCATCTCGCCCTTGGGCCACAGCCTCCATACATCTAGCTGTCTCCCCAGCCCCGAACCACTTCCCATTCCTCCCCCTTGCATTCACCCACTTCTCCAAGATAACCCTGATGACCCCCGCAACCGTGTTCACGGGCTCAGTGACTTCGCAAGGGAACACCTCTTCTATTCAACAATGGGGTTGGCGGCTGCCGAATTAATGCTGGTGAGACAAGAGGAGACAGAGCACCCTCTGGTGTTGGATCCCCACAGTAATGAGATCCACTGTGTTGCCACCCCACTCTCCACGCCCTCAAACACCGATACACACTCCACCCCCGCAACCACAGCCGATAGCCTTCCTTCCCATTATTCTATAGAGGTCGACGCCGATGACCTCATTGTTAAGCCTGCAGCAGGGCTTCGTGCACACTTGACAGTTTAGGAAGGTGTGCAGTCCGAGGCGTGCCGAGACACGTGATTCAGACTCCTGAGATGTGCATTGATTGTTATAGCACAATCACTAAGCTTCGAAGGCAAGGTCCGCCTTCAAGGACCTTAGAATGTAGATGGAAGAGTAGAGGGGAGCCGTGCAGTGAACAGGAGTGAACAAGAGGCTGCAATTGCAAAGCAAAGTTGAGCTTAAGGCTCAACTACTCGTACGAAGTCCTATATATACAGGTTCGAACCGCGTATGACTAACGGTCTTAGTAACCGCTTGTTAAGGCGGTTTGTAAGTGATCAGTCATTGTATTGTACACTGTCAGCATGATGTGCATATCAGTCAGTCGATCAGTCAACTTGTGGCGAGAAGTATCAGTCATCCAGTCCGCAGATGAGTCAGGGGGCGTAATCATAATGAGTCATGGGGTCGTGTGACCCCAGCCAGTCCGTCGGTCCGTAGAACACCTCACCTCTCTCCATACCAGAGGCAGAGCTTATCACTCGTACAGACACACCCCCAGGAAGATTGGATCCGGTTCGATCCTGACCTGCACCGCACCTCCATCCAAATCCCGGCTACCGAAGCCGAACCGAGGGCAACAGTGCCCGCCCGCTTCATCCGCTTTAGAGTGGAACCCCTCACCGGCGAACCCACCATCTACGGGACTATGGGCAGAGGCCGGCCAATCTATGCAGAATGTCTAGAAGCGGCCCCGGCCAGCTGGGCGGCGCCGGCCGACTACAGGGATGATGGCCACTTCACAATGTTGACCGAAGAAAGGATGATTGGCAGGCCTCTCGAAAGGGCGATCGAGGACTTAGGTGACTACAGAGTCAAGGCCGACATCATGTGCCTTCGAAACCTGGAAGCAGATCGGTGCAAGCTCGCCCTTCGTTTACAAGAAGTACAGGCCTTGGAAGCCTACACCCAGAAAAGACAGGCCAAGTTTGGGATGTACCAATTAGCTCACATCAGACATACCAAGGCGGTCCGACAACATCTCATTAAAGCAAACGCCCGTGACCGACTTTTGCAGCTGGTGGACGAGGATGATGAGAGAGGGGAACTGGCATGGCGACACCAAACCAACAGAAGGCAAGAAAACCCCTACACAGAGAGCGGAACCTTATGCTTGAGGGGCGGAGTGCGAAGCGCCATCTCTTGGACTAGCGAAAATGTGCAAGACAATGCCCTGGCGCAAGAAGAATATGAAGAATGCTGCCGATGTTCCTATTGCCCATGGTTCGACCACCTCTCCACCCACTGTGAGACCCCTCATTTCCTATGCTCGACCCGAACCTCCGGGTGGTGTCACGTACCCCGCCACCACCATTACTTCAACAACCAAATGCCGGATACCTGTCCTTACAGAGGACAGCACAAGCATGCCAATGGCCACTATCTCACACACCAGCAAACAGCTTGGCAGCTCTTGCTCGCAGACCGGCAGATCGAGTACGATCATCTCATGGCCAGATGCAATGACCTTTGTAAAGGTGAGATGAGCAGGGCAGGCATTGCCATGAGACAGGCAATCACCCAGGTCGTCCTGGATGAGTTCGAAGGCAATAACCCCTCTTATGCTCCCTGTTCCCCTTCACCCAACTATGATTATGTCCCCGGCGACAACGAGGGATCCAATTAGCGCGTGGAAGCGCTTCTTTGAGGGGAGGGTGGTGATAAGCTCCGCCTCTGGTATGGAGAGAGGTGAGGTATTCTACAGACCGACGGACTGGCTGGGGTCACACGACCCCATGACTCATTACGATTATGCCCCCTGACTCATCTGCGGACTGGATGACTGATACTTCTCGCCACAAGTTGACTGATCGACTGACTGATACGCACATCATGCTGACAGTGTACGATACAATGACTGATCACTTACAAACCGCCTTAACAAGTGGTTACTAAAACCGTTAGTCATATGCGGTTCGAACCTGTATATATAGGACTTCGTACGAGTAGTTGAGCCTTAAGCTCAACTTTGCTTTGCAATTGCAGCCTCTTGTTCACTCCTGTTCACTGCACGGCTCCCCTCTACTCTTCCATCTACATTCTAAGGTCCTTGAAGGCGGACCTTGCCTTCGAAGCTTAGTGATTGTGCTATAACAATCAATGCACATCTCAGGAGTCTGAATCACGTGTCTCGGCACGCCTCGGACTGCACACCTTCCTAAACCGTCAAGTGTGTACAAAGCCCCGCTGCGGGCTTAACACTGAGCCATTGTCCTTGGTTTCAACAACCAATGCAACATTATACCCCTGCTTGTAATGTTCAACCATTCAAGCATCAAGCTGCGTCAACTTTGAGTTACTTGGACTCATACTTTTCAATGTTTTCGTACACTTTCCCCTTTCAAGCCATGTCAACTATACCCTGTTTGTAACATTCAAGCGTTCAAGCTGTGTCAACTTCAAGTTACTTGGACTCCTACTTTTTGATGTCTTCGTACACTTTCCCCTTTCATCTTCTCCCCTTTGAGTCTTTTACCGGTGTCATTGCCGGTTTTTTATTTTACCCATCTTTGTTGTTTCTGATAGGCTATTGTGTAAGCCATAGCATAGTAAGATCAATCTGGTTTATGGGAATTACCAAATCTTTTTTGTGAACGCTTTGTGAACGCTATCATGTGCTATCACGTGAATGCTATTCATGATTATTGGTAAAATATTGCTAGATTATCGAGGACTAAAAATATTGGCCAATAACAGCCATAATGCTAAATTAGTGATAAATTAGTGCTAATTAGCGCTAGCCTAGCAAAATTAGCGTGGGAGGGTTTTCCTAATGCTGTATTTACTGTGCTGTGTCAACACAGTCACATCAAGAATGGGAATATGGAAGGAATTTTTGGTGGATTTCCAGCAAGTCTTGGTTCGTTCTAAATGCCTCCTCCAGTCTCTCAATATCTGGTACTCGCTATGTTTACTGTCTTCCACTCTCAATGGTAACCATCACCGTGGTATGTATAATGTATCATCTCATGATTCTGATAGACACTCTAGAAACTGCTGGAACCGAGTTAAGGACTCATCGCCCTGGTTCTGTCTGTCTGTTTTCCGTTCCATGTGTACAGCAAAGACGTAGAAACTCATAACAATTGTATGGACTCCGGATCTTCTGTAGCCGAAAAGACCACATGGCGGGCAGGATGGTTTTGTGTGGTGCAGCACCTGTAACAAATTATCAAGATTTTCTCACAGAGCAAACAAGGGCCTATAAGAAGTGTTCGACAGACAGAGAGGCAAAACAACATACTAGTCCACTTACCACTCTTCCAACAAACAACCATGTGTCTCTCTATCCTCGCACTCTTCATTGCGCTTCCTGCAGCAGCATATGCAGCGGCAACCCCCCGACAGGACTCAACAGATTCTGGGGACGGAAACGGGGATGGGGACACCTGCCTCCCCCCCATGGAGTGTTGCATCACCAGTGATGATTGCTGTAGTGGGGCGTGCAATCAAGTCACGAACATGATTGGAGTCCATGCAAACATATGTATTATAGTGCATTTGCTCTGATTCACATTGGGTACTGAGCTACGTGCAGATATGTGCTTGAGGTGCTAAACTCAATCTAAGGAGGAAAGGGGATGCAGGGAGGGTCCGGGTCACAGTTATGCTGGTTCACATACCTAGGCCATTGCTCTTGTTATACTGTATTCACCTCTTTGTCATGTGGTCGTGGTGTTGTATGTCTGCATTGTCTCCTCAATGTTGATAAACTGTGAATCTTCTGAGAGGGACAAGAGATCCATGCCCTGTGAATCGTTCAACTACCTCTTCGTGGCCCCGACGAGCCTAGCACACAAAGACAGAGGGTAACACAGATAGAACGGAGGCAAACAAGGTGGAACATTGATGGTCAAGATTTCAAGCTTCGAGCTTCGGCTTCCACACGAGTCACATAACAGAAGAAAATGCATGGCTGCCTGGCGAAAGGTAGCTGTTGGGAGTAGAAACTTGTTGCGATCAGGAAACCATGTGGCTGCACATGACATATTACACTTTTCAACTGCTTCGGTCTCCATTTCTGATCGTGACAAGGCAACTTGATCCAATGCCACACTGAAACTTTTAACCAACCATGGGTACTGTAGTAGTACCACCGGAAACAAAGTGTATCGCTTCAAGGGCCGATATTTTGTCTATTATGACAGCTCCGACTCCTATCCTCACGGCTATCCTTCTGACTTGGGGTTAAAGGTCCTCCACAAAATCCCACATGACGTGTCGAAAGAGGAGTTTGAAGAGTGGGTCAGATTGACTGGAGAACATTTGGATGCATTAGCCAAGGGATTGACGATGAATGCACATGACGGGGATCCTGTTCTAACAGACAAGCAGCCAGTACTCGACGGCTTCATCGACATCGATTGGATCTATGAGATTGACTTGGACAATCTCGTCTTCCACATCGACTCCCAACCCATATTCCACTTGGACAACATGCCACCGGACAAGGTTTTCCTAAAAGCCATCTCATTTGATCATTTCGGCCACCGTGCATACCACAAATATACTCCCATCCAGTTTTGTTACGACTGGCATGCACCACCACCACCACCACCACCACCACCACCTCTGGATTCATTAATCGCCTACAATTCTTGTCCTAATCGATCATCTACAAGTTCTATCTATGAACTATTGGACATACCCATGGCATTGTCATCGCTCGAACGTGCTCGCACAGCACTCGTGGGGCTTCTTGTTACACAATGTATGGCCACAATAAGTGTTGGTCATTATATTCGTGTCTTGGAAAGTGTCCCCGACCACGACCATATCTCGCAAAGTATGCTCAAACTGGCATTGCTACTTGTCAAATTTGCAGTTGGCCCGCCAATTCCCTCACTTCTGTTCATCCCAAATGAGACCTGGGATTTCATATGGATTCGCGAAGATGTGTGTTTGCATATCACCACCCATCTCGATGACAAGGACAATCTCCATGCTTCTATTGGCGACTTGGTCCCATTAGTGCAACACAGGACAAAGAGGGCACCATTTATGGCATTGCATTTTCTATCTTCCACTGTGCCATTGTTCAACTTGACAAAGACAAGCGGGGTACATCAATCTCCCATACGCCGGTATTACAATTCTTGCCCTCCTTCTATGCGAGGAAGATCTCCACGCCTGGAATAGAAGCTCTGTCAAGGTTGGGGTGCCAATCCAGTGGAGTAGAGTGCCTCGCTGCCTTCTCTGAAGCATACATTCACCCCCACCCCCATATCATACATAAGGAGTCATTGGTCACCAGGTCCGTGATAGCGAAGGTCCCTGTCGAAGTGTGGATGAACATTGGATATTTTATCTTGTTGCCATTTGGTTTGGTTAATCTTGCCTCTATCTCGCCTCAGGCAATGTCTGCTGCAGCTAATCTGGCCTGCTACCCTTGGGTCAAGGGGTATATTCTTGTGGACGTTGTTGGTCCAATTTTACCCATTCCGGCAACTACAAAATATACCCGGCAAGATGAAATCCGAGATAACCACTATCAATTGGGTTGTGCGACGTTCACAGCTCTCAACGGTGGTAATCACATGAACATGTTGGGGTTTCAGCCGGGCAACACATCGCCATGGAGAGATGCATTGTGCCCCAACGGGGCGAGTATGGAAATTGTTGTACCACTTATGGACTTTGGGGTTCTGCCCCGTGTTTTCTTGGTAACTGTTCTGGGACTATATGCATAGACCAGGAATGTATAAATAAGCGCCTCTAGTATAGTATTACCTCAGTCATTTACTCGGAACAATTGAGGTAAGTAGATTACAGTTCCCTCGCCTATGTACATACACTAACCGCTTTGTAAGCACCCATGCCTGACCGCAGTGTGAATAGGTTAGTAATGCAGTCGTTTACTCGGAATGATTGAGCACCTGTGCCTGACCTCGGTGCAAATAGAACATAGAGTTGGATCAAGAGCATATATGGAAAGAGCTCTGCTGGTCATCACAAGAAGTCATTAACTGTTCAGATGGTTCAGAATTGGATGGGATGCTAAGAGTACATTATGGGATATAGATAAAGATAGCTAGCTATGTGTTCCCAGGCCATCAGGAAAAACCTCCCTTGGTAATTAGAATATTTTTTTCCAAACCCCTCAAATGTTTTTCAAACCCCTTAAAACATTTCCCAAACCCTATAAACATTTCCCAAACCCTATAAACATTTCCCAAACCAAGGAAAGTTTTCTTGGGCCAGATAATGTCCCCAAATCAAAACAAACTGCTTTCAAATTGAAAAAATTTTACAACTCAAAAAACTTTTACAAATCAAGAAAACAGTCCAAACCCAACAAACCAAAACTAAACTCTTCATAATGAAATTCCCTTATTTTAATCTGGAAACCCACAGAAAAAGTTTCCTAAAGCCAACAAATACTTTTCCAAAATTTCTAAGTACATGAACTTACTGGGTGGTGGTCAGAGTTAGTATTTGTCACCGGCGTAGGGTGCGACACTTAGACTCCTGAGTGTACTGTTTATTGAAGGGTAAGGAGGTAGGCAGTGACATGTTCACTCTGCTCGAAGGAAGGGGAATAGCAAGCTAGAATTGAGACGAGGAGACTTGACTTAGGATCCAAGGGACCTAATATGAGTCCTACTTATACTACTGTACATGGAGAGGCTAGAACAGACGGCCAACTACTAGAGGTATGGGGATGACGTCAGGGCACGTCATCCAACTATGACAATACTAGGATGGCATCATAAAGACGTCATCCTCTGCGCTACGGTGCCTGCAATAAGTCCATACACGAGGGGGAAGTCGGGACAATGAGAACATAACTATGTCAGCAATACTATGAGTCACAGGGGGGGGTAGCATCCAGAACGTGCTACAGGAAGGGGGAGGGCCGAGACATACAATCACATGGTCCGTTATCATGATGAAGAGCGGGGTTCAACTCCTGACAGAACTGATAGCTCACCTGGGGCCGGTTCACCCTCTGCTTACTGTTACTGCCGGCAGCTGCACTTAGCCAGTGGGAGGTTAAGGGGCAGCATAAGCAGAGGGTGAACCGGCCCAAGGTGAGTTACCGTTTCTGCCAGGAGTTGAACCCGGAGTTGCAGCATGACAGAGGACCCTGTAATTGTATGTCTCAGCCCAACCCCTTCCTGTAGCATGTTCTGGACGCTACCCCCCCTTGTCTCGTCTCGTATCTCTGACGTAGTTATGATCTCATCGTCTTGACCTTCCCCTCGTGTATGGACTTATTGCGGGCACCGTAGTGCAGAGGATGATGTCTTATGACATCTTCCTAGTATCGTCGTAGTAGGATGACGTGCCCCGACGTCATCCCCATACCTCTAGCCGTTGGTTCTGGATTCGTAGCACTGCCTCTCTGTACCACTATAAGTAAGACTCGCCTTCGTCTCTAAGACACTAAGTCAAGTCTCCTCGTCTCACAATCTAGCCTGCTATTTCCTATACTTCGAACAGAGTGAACGCATCACTGTCTCCTTCCTTGCCCATCAACACAGTACCCTTAGGAGTCTAAGTGTCACACCCTACGCCGGTGACACTTACACTGCCCCTTAACCTCCCATTGGCTAAGTGCAGCTGCCAGCGGTAACATCACCCTCCGCTCAGATAGGGAGCCGACCTCGGCTATGCTTCGACTTGCGGTGAGGGACCTGGATGGGGCATTCCAGCAGTTGTTGCCGTCGCTGTCAGTTCGGAAGGGGGCGCTGGAGTCGTGGTTGGAGAGGGGGGAGAAGTGGTTGAGTCTGGAGGGGGCCTGGGCACATTCAAGGCGGTGACAGACATACTCCTGGTCCTCATGTGTGGCCTGGATGCTGGCAACAACACAGTCCTTCTCTCTGTAGAGGTCTGCGAGCATCCTGGCCTTCTCGGAATAGCGGTGGAGGTCAGCGCCCAGTCCCCAGTCACCAGAATTGCAGGTGGCCTCGACAAGGGATTCGGCATGGGGGGACGGACGATGGAGGAGGTCGATGAACCAGGGGGGCAGGGCTGAGACGGAACAGCCGTCAGAGTGGCGAGGGGAGGCGTAGATGGGGCAGAGGTATTCCTCGTCATTGTCTGGGGTTCCCAGGGTTCCGATGACATGGGTAGGGTCCCCCGGGCACTTACGGAGGAAAGGGGCCATGAGGAGGCGTCCTCCCTTTCCTGGGAGGGTGAAATAGGGGGCAATGTTGTCATTGGGGATGTAGCCGTAGGGGGGGTCTGAGGCCAGAGCCGGGCAGCGTGCTTCCTTCTCGAGGCGGGCAACTGCTTCTTTGTACAACTCAGTCTGGTGGGTGAAGTCTTCGCAGTTCTTGTGGGCAGTGTTGGCGAGGGCAATGGCAATCTCAAAGACCTGTGTGTTCGAGGTGTTAGGGTTTGAGAGGGCGGAGAGGGCGGTGCGAGGCAAGAGGACATTGGGAAGTGGCTGGCAAATGGGTTCCGTGATGATGTACGGTTGTGGGGCATCGATCTCGTAGTCCTCGTCTTCAATGATGGCCACGTCGTCCGGGAGAGTGGTGAGTGTCGGGAGTTGTTGGGCCACGATCTGGTCCACGATTTTGTCGGAGATGAGGGCATCCTGGGTCTGGAGTTCTTCAAGGGCTTCCCTGGCTGCCAGGGCAAGGTCTGGTTTTTTAAGGAGGGCTTGTCATGCTTGGGAGAGGGAGACGATGGAGCTATTGACAGGGGTAGAGGACATTGTTGTGTGGGGAGGAGAGTGAAGCTAATGGTGGTCTTCCATCGTTTGTGAGGGTTCTTATACATTTGGGCCTCGCCTAAGGGGTTTCTGCGGTGATACTTGGTTATCAGCACCGGGGCATGCACTTGGTCAGCTGGTTCCCATGAGTTGTCCGCATCGGGGTAGCCCTTCCAGTGTATGAGATATTGCAGGTCACGCCTCCTGCCGTGGAAGCGGTGATTAACGACATTCTCGACCTCGTACTCCTTTTCTCCTGCCACCAGGTCAGGTGGTGGCCTTGTGTAGTTGGGCCTGTGTGTTGTTGTTTCACGATAAGGGGTCAGCAGGGAGGCGTGGAATATGTTATGGATGGTCCAGCCCAGGGGCAGATCGAGTTTGTAGGTGACTGGTGACACTTGCTTTGTGATGGTGAAGGGTCCATGACGTTTGGGGGCAAGTTTGGGCACTTGATAAGGGAGGGCTAGGTGCTTTGCTTCGAGCCAGACTTGGTCACCTGTCTTGAATTGTTCGATTGGCATTCCTTGGGCGGCCTTGGCTAGTGCTGCTTGTGCTTGCTCCCTTTGCTTGGTCATTTCTTCTCCGCGGTTTTCAACCCTTTGATTGGACGATAGGGGGGTCGCTTCTGGTGTCAGCTGTGGGAGGTAGCCGAGTAGGGCCTGGAGGGGGGCTATCTTGATGGTGGCGTTGATCCTGCTGTTATGCACGAGGGAGGCGATCGGGAGCCAGTCACTCCAGTCATCTTGTTGTGCTGTTGTCACAAACCTTAGGAACTGTTCTACCCATTGGTTCTTTTTTTCCGATAGCCCATCCGTCTGAGGGTGGTATGCGGTCGAGATGTTTTGCTTCGTCTTCAGTCTCTGGCACAGGGCGGTGGCGAAGTGCAAAGTGAACCTAGGGTCTCGGTCCATGATCACTTTCTTGGGTATTCCGAACCACTGATAGACATTCTTCAGGTAGAGTTCTGTGATCCCTTCTCCTGTGATCGTGGTTGAGCAGGGGAGGAAGAGGGCTGCTTGTGTGCATCCGTGGTCGACTATCGTCAGGATGGCGTCATGTGGTCCGTTCTTGGGAAGTTGTGTGATCAGGTCCATCGCTACTTCTTTGAAGGGGTTTGCCGTTGGGTGGGGAGCGATATGATACATTGGAGTGTGCTTTTGGTGAGTGAGGTTTTTGTTCTGTTGGCAGGGGGTGCATCCTTTCACGTAGTCTTTGATCCAGGTGTTCATACCAGGCCACCAGTATCATCTTTTGACTGCTTGTATTGTTTCATCTCTTCCTGGGTGGCCTACCGTCGGTGCATCGTGGAAGTGATTCAGGATATTTCTCCTCATTATCATGTTTTCCGGAACCACTGGGACAGCGTCCTTGAACCACTGCAGGTCTGCTGAGTGGTTTGGGTGTGTTCGGTAGGTGAGCTTGTATTTCTTTGCCCATGCTTTCATCTCCTTGAGTTGTCGTTTTTGTTCCAGTGCGACCTTGAGTTCGAGGGTTTCTTCTTCTGGGCTTGGGTCTTTGCTGGTTTGGAGTCTGATGAACATTTCTTCGGGCAGGAGGGTGAGGTTGTTGTTGTTGCTTTTGCCTTTGTCATCTACTGGTGGTTGTGAGAGCATGTCCGCTGCCGTGTGTAGTTTGCCTGGTATGTGTTGGATTACTAAATTGTATTCCTGCAGCTCTCCGAACCATCTGGCGACCCTTCTATTTACTTTCTTAGGGGTCTTCCAGTGGTTTAGGTTGGCGTGGTCCATCAGTACCATGACTGGGGTTTCTGTGGCTGCCAGGTGGGGTCTCCAGTGATGTAGGGCTTTTATGACCGCTAGAAGTTCTCTTTCAAAGATGTCATAGTTCCATTCTGTAAGGGTGAAGGTGGCTGAGTAGTATGCAATTGGGTGTCGCATGATTTTGTGTGTCCTTGGGTTTGTTTCTCCCTCCTGCGAGAGTACGGCTCCCATGCCGTAAGCTGAGGTGTCTGTAGCCAGGAAGAAGGGTTTGGTGTAATCTGGTTGTTGGAGGATCGGCCTGGCGCACATCAGCATTTTGAGGGTTTTGAACGCTTTGATTTGTGCCTCTCTCCAGTGGAATGGGGTCGTCTTCTTTGTTAGTTCGATGAGGGGGCGTGCAATTCTGGAGTAGTTGGGTACAAAGTATCGATAGAACCCAGTGAATCCCAAAAATGCTCGGACGTCTCTGACGTTCTTGGGGGGCGGCCAGTCTGCGATTCCCTTCACTTTTGTTGGGTCCATTTGTACCATCCCTGCACTCAGGATGACACCGAGGAACTCCACCTTTCTTTGTTTGAACTGGCACTTTTCTGGTTTGAGGTAGAGGTCGTGGTCCTTGAGTTTGGTTAGCACTTGGTGGACTTGCCTCCTGTGGGTTTCTGGGTTGTTCAGGGTGTGGATTAGGATGTCGTCCATATAGATTGTAAGCCAGTCCTCCCTCAGTTCTTTGACGAAGATTGCGTTCATCATTGTCTGGAAGGTGGCTGGGGAATTGGTGAGTCCGAAGAACATGACTCTCGGTTCAAAGAGGCCTTTGTTTGTGATGAATGCCGCCTTCCACTGGTCCTGCTTTTTGATGCGAACATTATTGTACCCCCATTGCACATCGAATTTTGAGAAGAGGGTGGCGTCTTGGGCTCGGGCTATGAGCTCTGGGATAAGGGGGAGCGGGTAGCGGTTGCAGATGGTATACTCATTGAGGCATCGGTAGTTCTGTACAGGTCTAAGTTTGCCGTCTTTCTTTTTGATGAAGAAGAAGGGGGCGGCATAGGGGCTCTTCGAGGGGACGATGTATCCTTTTCTGAGGTGTTCCTCGACAAATTTCTTTAGTGCCTTTCTTTCTTCTTGGGTGAGGGCATAAATCTTCCCGGGTAGCGTCGGTGGGGTGTCCTTTTTGAGCTCTATGGTGTGGTCCCAGATCCTCGGTTCTGGGAAGTGTTGGGCTTTCTCTTCGCTGAACACTTGGGCATGCTGCTGATATTCTTTTGGCAAGGAGACATCCTTCAGGGTGTCGTGGTGTTCTGCAAGTTTTGAGGCCAGTGTCTGTCGCCTGTCCGCCGTTAGGGCTGCGATTACCAGTCTTTTTATGCGCTGGGGGGTGCTTCTTCTGCTGGTGTCATGATGGGGGTGAGTGTGATTGGAAGCTGGTCGTAGTCGGTCCAACCTTTGGACCAGGTGATCTGTGGTTCCATTCCTGCAAACCATGGGTATCCTAAGATGAGGGGGTTTCTGCCTAGGTGCGTGAGGAAGAACCTCATGGTTCTCATCCTCCTGCCTGTTCTAATGGCGGCATCTGTGTAGTGAGTGATTGGTCCCTGTCTGTTTGGGGTCTTGTCTACATTGAAGACCTCTCTTGGGGTTTTGAGACATGTGAGGGGGAGTCGAAGAGCGTATGCATGGTCGGTGTCTATGAAGTTTTCTGTGGCACTGCAGTCCACTAGGGCGATGGTTTCAGTCCTCTTTCTGGGGGAGTTAACATATACTCGAACTGTCATTGATCGTCAATTTGCAAGATATACATGTTCCGCACTATTTGTCACCGGTGTAGGGCACGACACTTAGACTCCTGAGTGTACTGGGTTTGAAGGGCAAGGAAGGAGACAGTGATGCGTTCACTCTGTTTGTAGGAAGGGGATAACAGGCTAAGATTGAGACGAGGAGACTCGACTTAGAGTCCTAGAGACCTAAGATGAGTCCTACTTATACAAGTACAGCTACAAGGCCCAGAACGAGTCGACAACTACTAGAGGTACGGGATGACGTCGGGGCGTGTCATCCTACTATGACGATACTAGGATCGACATCATAAAGATGTCACCCTTACTACGATGCCTGCGATGAGTCCATACACGAGGGGAAGGTCGGGACAATGAGATCATAAACGCATCAGAGATACTACGAGTCAGGGGGGTAGGTAGCGTCCAGAACATGCTACAGGAAGGGGGAGGGTCAAGACATACAATCACATGGACCATTATCATGACGTAGAGCCAGGTTCAACTCCTGACAGAACCAATAGCTCACCTGGGGCTGGTTCACCCTCTGCTTACGCTGCCCCTTAACCTCCCATTGGCTAAGTGCAGCTGCTGGCAATAACATCACCCTCTGTTCAGAATGGGAGCCGACCTCGGCTAGGCTTGTGCTTGCGATGGTGGATGGGAAGGGGGCGGCTCCAGCTGTCGTCATTGTTGCTGACACACTGCTTGAAGGGGGCGTTGGAGTAGTCATCGACAAGCGAGTGGAAGTGGTTGAGGCGAGAGGGGGCCTGGGTGCGTTCGAGGTGGTGGCGGACATACCCCTGCTCCTTGTAGATGGCCTGGAGGGTGGTGGCAATGCGGTCCTTCTCTCTGTAGAGGTCCCGGAGCTTCTTCCCAGTCTCGCTGTAGTGGTGGAGGTCGGCGGCCAGTCCTCTGTCGGATTGGGAGTAGGCGGCCTGAATGAGGGTGTTGGTGTGAGGGGACTGGGTGCTGAGGAGTTCGATGAACCAAGGGGGCAAGGCAGAGAGGGACCTTCCATCTGAGTGTCTGGGGGAAGCGTAGATGGGGCACAGGTACTCTTCACTGTCGTCCGGTTCACCGAGGGTTCTGATGATGTGGGTGGGTTGTCTGGGGCAGGTGCACACATAGGGGGCCATGTGCCAGTGGAGTCGTCCCTGCTTGTCAGTAATGGTAAAGTAGGGGGCGATGTCGTCATTTGGGACATAACCGTACGGGGGCTCCTTTGGGGGACCTGGAGGGGTGTGAACCTCGTCTTGGAGGCGGTCGATTGCCTGGGCATACAGCTGAGTCTGGTGGTCGAAGTCCTTCCAGTTCTCTTGGATGGTGTTGGCAAGGGCGATGGCGATCTCGACTGTCTTGGCCTGGGTGATACCGGGGAGTGAGAGGGCTGAGAGGGTGGAATGTGGCGAGAGTGTGACATTTTCTCCGGAGTAGAAGGTGAGGTCCTGGGAAGGGGGGATGGCTTGGCTGGGGGCTGCGAGGACGGTGGGCTGGTAGTCTTCCTCCACGATAATGACAACGTCAGATGGGCAGGAAGGTAGCGTGGGGAGTGAAGCGTCAGCGATTTTGTCCACGATTTTGTCCAAGATGAGAGCGTCCTGGATTTGTATCTCTTCAAGGGCCTGGTGGGCTTCCAGGGCGAGGTCGGGGTTGGTGATGAGCAGTTGGCATGCTTGGGACAGGGAGACGATGGAGCTGTCGATGGAGGCAGAGGACATTGCTGAGTGGGGAGTAGAGTGAAGCAGATAGAGACCTTCTGTCGCTTGCTGGGGTTCTTATAGGTTTGAGCTTCGCCTAGGGGGTTTCTCTGGTGATATCTTGCCATGAGCATCGGGGCATGCACCTGGTCAGCTGGCTCCCATGAGTTGTCCACATCTGGATATCCTCTCCAGTGTACGAGATACTGCAGGGCTCGTTGCCTACCGTAAAAGCAGTGATTAACGATGTTCTCGACCTCGTACTCCTTTTCTCCCGCTATCAGGTCAGGCGGTGGCCTCGTGTAGTTGGGTCCATGCGTCGTGGTTTCACGATAAGGGGTCAGCAGGGAGGCGTGGAACACGTCATGGATGGTCCAGCCCATGGGGAGATCGAGCTTATAGGCAACTGGTGACACTTGCTTTGTGATCGTGAAGGGTCCATGACGTTTAGGGGCGAGCTTGGGCGCCTGATAAGGAAGGGCTAGGTGCTTTGCTTCGAGCCAGACTTGGTCACCTGTCTGGAATTGCATGGTCGGCGTCCCTTGGGCCGTCTTGGCTAATGCTGCTCGTGCTTGTTCCCTTCGTCTGGCCATCTCTTCTCCGCGGTTCTCGACTCTTTGATTGGTTGATAAGGGGGTTGCTTCGGGCATCAGCTGGGGGAGATAGCCGAGTAGGGCCTGGAAGGGGGCTATCTTGATGGTGGCATTGATCCTGCTGTTGTGCACGAGGGAGGCAATGGGGAGCCAGTCGCTCTAGTCGTCTTGTTGTGCGGTTGTCACGAATCTCAGGAATTGTTCCACCCATTGGTTCTTTCTTTCTGATAGTCCGTCTGTCTGTGGGTGGTATGCTGTCGAGATGTTTTGCTTCATTTTCAGTCTTTGACACAAGGTGGTGGCGAAGTGCGAGGTAAACCTGGGGTCCCGGTCTGTGATCACCTTTTTGGGTATTCCAAACCACTGATAGACGTTTCTGAGGTACAGCTCGGCAATGCCTTTGCCTGTGATCGTGGTCGAGCACAGAAGGAAGAGGGCTGCTCTTGTACATCCGTGGTCAACAATTGTTAGTATGGCATCGTGGGGGCTGTTCCTGGGGAGTTGCATGATCAGGTCCATTGCAACTTCTTCAAACGGGTTTGCTCTTGGATGAGGGGTGATGCGGTATGTCGGGACATGCTTTGGGTGAGTGAGGTTTTTGCTCTGTTGGCAGGGGGCGCATCCTTTCACGTAGTCTTCGATCCAGGTGTTCATGCCAGGCCACCAGTATTGCCTCTTGACTGCTTGGATCGTTTCATCCCTTCCCGGGTGGCCTGCCATCAGGGCATCATGGAAGTGGTTCAGGATGTCCCTCCTCACTGTTGTATTTCCTGGAACTACTGGAATGGCATCTTTGAACCATTCGGGGTCCGCTGAGTGGTTTGGGTGCGTCTGGTAGGTGAGTTTGTATTTCTTTGCCCACACTTTCATTTCCTTGGGTTGTTGTTTTTGTTCCAGTGCAACCTTGAGTTCGAGGGTTTCTTCTTCTGGGTTTGGGTCTTTACTGGTTTGGAGTCTGATGAACATCTCTTTGGGTAGGAGGGTGAGGTCGTTGTTGTCGCTTTCCCCTTTGTCGTCTACCGGGGGTCATGAGAGCATGTCCGCTGCCATGTGTAGTTTGCCTGGTACGTGTTGGATTACTAGGTTGTACTCTTGTAGCTCCCCGAACCATCTGGCGACCCTCCTGTTCACTTTCTTAGGGGTCTTCCAGTGGTTCAGGTTAGCATGGTCCATTAGTACTGTGACTGGGGTTTCTGTGGCTGCTAGGTGGGGTCTCCAGTGATGTAGGGCTTTCATGACCGCTAGGAGTTCTCTTTCGAAGATGTCATAGTTTCGTTCTGTGGGGGTGAAAGTGGCTGAGTAGTATGCAATCGGGTGTTGCATGATTTTGTGGGTTCTTGGGTTTGTTTCTCCCTCCTGCAAGAGTATGGCTCCCATGCCATAAGCTGAGGTGTCTGTAGCCAGGAAGAAGGGTTTGGTGTAATCTGGTTGTCGGAGGATTGGTCTGGCACACATCAGCATTTTGAGGGTTTCAAATGCTTTGATTTGTGCTTCTTTCCAATGGAATGGGGTCGTCTTCTTTGTCAGTTCAATGAGGGGGCGTGCGATCCTGGAGTAGTTGGGTACGAAGTATTGGTAGAACCCCGTGAACCCCAGGAATGCTTGGACGTCTCTGACGTTCTTGGGGGGTGGCCAGTCTGCAATTCCTTTCACCTTTGTTGGGTCCATCTGTACTGTCCCTGCACTCAGGATGACACCGAGGAACTCCACCTTCTTTTGTTTGAACTGGCACTTCTTTGGCTTGAGGTAGAGGTCATGGTCCTTGAGTTTGGTTAGCACTTGGTGGACTTGCCTCCTGTGGGTTTCTGGGTCGTTTGGGGTATGGATTAGGATGTTGTCCATATAGATTGTAAGCCAGTCCTCTCTTAGTTCTTCGACGAAGATCACATTCATCATTGTCTGGAAGGTGGCTGGGGAATTGGTGAGTCCGAAGAACATGACTCTCGGTTCGAAGAGGCCTTCATTGGTGATGAAGGCCGCCTTCCATTGGTCTTGTTTCTTGATGCAAACATTGTTGTATCCCCATCACACATCGAATTTTGAGAAAAGGGCAGTGTCTTGGGCTCGGGCTATGAGTTCTGGGATGAGGGGAAGCGGGTAGCAATTGCAGATGGTATGTTCATTAAGGCATCAATAGTCCTGTACTGGTCGAAGTTTGCTGTCTTTCTTTTTGATGAAGAAGAAGGGGGTGGTGTAGGGGCTTTTTGAGGGGACAATGTATCCCTTTTTGAGGTGTTCTTCGATGAACTTCTTCAGTGCCTTTCTTTCCTTTTGGGTGAGGGCATAAATCTTTCCTGGTAATGTCAGTGGGGCATCCTTTTTGAGTTCTATGGCGTGGTCCCAGATTCTTGGTTCTGGGAAGTGTTGGGCCTTCTCTTCGCTGAATACTTGGGCGTGCTGTTGGTACTCTTTTGGTAGGGAGACATCCTTTAGAGTATCATGGTGTTCCACGAGTTTCGAGGCCAGTGTTTGTCGTCTGTCCGCTGTCAGGGCTGCAATCACTAGTCTTTTTATGTGCTGGGGGGGGGGCTTCTCCCGCTGGTGTTCTGATGGGGGTGAGTGTGATTGGGAGTTGGTCATAGTCGATCCAACCTTTGGACCAAGTGATTTGTGGCTCCATCCCCGAGAACCAGGGGTATCCCAGAATGAGGGGGTTTCCGCCTAAGTGTGTGAGGAAGAATCTCATGGTTCTCGTTCTTCCCCCTGTTCTAACGGCGGCATCTGTATAGTGAGTGATTGGTCCTTGCCGATTTGGGGTTTTGTCTACATTGAAGACTTCTCTCGGTGTTTTGAGACGGGTGAGGGGGAGTCAAAGAGCATAGGCGTGGTCTGTGTCTATGAAGTTTTCTGTGGCGCCGCAGTCCACTAGGGCGATGGTTTCAGTCCTCTTTCTGGCGGAATTAACATATACTCGAACTGTCATTGATCGTCGATTCGCAAGATATACATGTTCCACACTATTGGTCCTAATCCAGACTGTACGAATTAGGCCTCCTGAAAATCCTCCGCTCCAAACTTTGTCGTGATTTCTTCCATCTTCTGCTGCATCATTGATGTGATTTGGGCTTGGATGGCACCGTATTTGGTGCTTGAAGTGGACTCTGTCAGGTTGTCGCTGTAGGGATCCTCCATATCGATGAGGTTGGCCAAGGGGCGTCGTCCTTGGGGCCTTCCTCGGTTGTTGCAGTGGGGGCAGTTCCTGGCGAAGTGTCCCATCTCTTGGCAGTTAAAAGCAGGGGCCTGGTGGGGGTCTGGTGTGTCCTTGTTGGCCTCGGGGTTGGTTCTGGGTGTCGACCTCCATGGAGTGTCCATAGGATTGTCGGTCGGGGTAGTTGTTTCGTCCCTGTCGGTTGGCCCTTGACCTATCAAGGTCCATGGGGATGTAGGCGTTGTTCATGCTTCGAGGGGCGTTTGAGGAATTGTACTGGCATTGGGGGTAGTTGTTGTTTTGTTGGGGGCATTGGTAGTTCCAGTTTTGCCTCTGATACTGTGGTTGGGGGTTTCCTTGCCTCTGGGGTTGGAAGAATTGTCCTGCCATGTTTCCTAGGAGCACCTTTAGCATTTCTTGGGATTGGGTGGCTTTGATGGCCGTCTCCTTATAGACTTGGTAAGTCCTAACTGGTTGCTGGGCCATGGCTTTCATGGTGTTGGTGAGTATGCCTGGGGAGAGGTGCAAGAGGAAGAGTTGAACGCTTTCAGGGTGGTCCTTGTCATACCCTGCTTCTCCAATGAGTTGCTCGAAGTCCACGATGTACTGGCCGATGTGGGGCCAGGCCATGCGTAAGCTGGTGAGTTTGTTCCTGGCCCTAAGTTCCTTTTGGGAGTTTATGAACTGGGCACGGAATTGGGCGACGAATTGGTCGTAGGTATCTTGATTGTCTGGTTGATTGGCGAGCCATCTTCCCATGTTGTGCCTCCATGTAGCGGTTTGCGGTCCTTTGACGTGTGAGAGGGTGTAGGCTACCCTGGTAATGGCCGATTGGAAGGGGATGTGTTGGTGGTTGAGGAGGAAGTGGTCAGTGACTTCGTCAATGAACTCTTCTGCCCTAGTGCAGTCACCTTTGAAGTGGACTGGCGGGGCGCCCATGAGGTGTTCTCCATGGATGGCTGGAACGGCTGCTTGTTGTCCGGCGGGTTGTCCTCCTCCTGCAGGTGGGTTTCCACCTCCTCCTCCTCCGGGGTTTCCTCCTCCTGGATTGCCTCCGGGGTTTCCTCCTCCTGGGTTTCCTCTGCCTGGGTTTCCTCTGCCTGGGTTTCCTCCGGGATTTCCTCCTGGGTTTCCTCCGGGGTTCCCTCCCAGGTTTCCTCCTCTGCTACTGCTTCCTTGGGGTGTGTGTTGGGTGCTGCCTCGTCCTCCTACTCCTGAGAGGGCGGTCGTGGTGGTGGTGAGTGTAGTCTGTGCTAACTGCTGGGCGAGTCGTTCACTGTCAGTGAGGGTGTGAGTGCTGAATGTTTGTGTGGCCATGGCTTCTTTCTGAGATTCCTGGAAGGTCAGTGTGGTCCAGGAGCGATTCTTCACGTCTTCTGGAACTTTTTGGGTCCTTGTGGCCTCTTGGGGTTTGTCGATGTCATCTGTACTAGTGTCTGATGGTTGTTGTTCAATGGGGAGCGTTACTCTTGATGCCTGCTTGCTTGCTTGCCTCGATTGCATTTGGTGTTTGGTGAGTAGTTGCAACGTGATGAAAAAGAAGTCGAGTCTAATGTCACCGGTGTAGGGCGTGACACTTAGACTCCTGAGTGTACTGGGTTTGAAGGGCAAGGAAGGAGACAGTGATGTGTTTACTCTGTTCGTTGGAAGGGGATAACAGGCTAAGATTGAGACGAGGAGACTCGACTTAGAGTCCTAGAGACCTAAGACGAGTCCTACTTATACAAGTACAGCTACGAGGCCCAGAACGAGTCGACAACTACTAGAGGTATGGGGATGACATCAGGGCGTGTCATCCTACTACGACGATACTAGGATCGATGTCATAAAGACATCACCCTTACTACAATGCCCGCAATGAGTCTGTACACAAGGGGAAGGTTGGGACAATGAGATCATAAAAGCATCAGAGATACTACGAGTCAGGGGGGTAGGTAGCGTCCAGAACATGCTACAGGAAGGGGGAGGGTCGAGACATACAATCACATGGACCATTATCATGATGTAGAGCCAGGTTCAACTCCTGACAGAACCAATAGCTCACCTGGGGCTGGTTCACCCTCTGCTTACACTGCCCCTTAACCTCCCATTGGCTAAGTGCGGCTGCCGGCGGTAACACTATTGGTCCTAATCCAGACTGTATGAATTAGGCCTCCTGAAAATCCTCTGCTCCGAACTTTGCCGTGATCTCTTCCATTTCCTGCTGCATCATTGATGCAATTTGGGCTTGGATAGTGTTGTATTTGGTGCTCGAGGTGGACTTGGTTAGCTTGTCGCTGTAGGAGTTGTCCATGTCAATAAGGTTGGCTGTGGGGCGTCATCCTTGGGGTCTTCCTCGGTTGTTGCAGTGGGGGCAGTTCCTGGCGAAGTGTCCCATTTCCTGGCAGTTGAAGCAGGGGCCCAGTGGGGGCCTGGTATGTCCTTGTTGGTTCCTCGGTTGGTTTTGGGTGTCGATTTCCATGGAGCATCCGTAGGATCGGCGGTCGGGGTAGTTGTTCCTTCCTTGTTGGTTGGCCCTCGACCTGTCGAGGTCCATGGGGACATAGGCATTGTTCATGCTTCGGGGGGTGTTCGAGGAGTTGTACTGGCATTGGGGGTAGTTGTTGGGTTGTTGGGGGCGTTGATAGTTCCAGTTCTGTCTTTGGTACTGTGGCTGGGGGTTCCCTTGCCTTTGGGGCTGGAAGAATCGTCCGGCAGTGTTCCCTAAGAGCGCTTTCAACATCTCTTGGGACTGGGTGGCTTTGATGGCTGTTTCCTTGTAGACTTGGTAGGTCCTGATCAGTTGTTGGGCCATGGCTTTCATTGTGTTGGTAAGCACGCCTGGGGAGAGGTGCAAGAGGAAGAGTTGGACGCTTTCGGGGTGGTCCTTATCGTACCCCGCTTCTCCAATAAGTTGTTCAAAGTCCACAATGTATTGGTCAATATGGGGCCAGGTCATGTGTAAGCTAGTGAGTTTGTTCCTGGCCCTAAGTTCCTTTTGAGAGTCCATGAACTGGGCGCAGAATTGGGCGATGAATTGGTCGTAGGTGTCTTGGTTGTCTGGTTGGTTGGCGAGCCATCTTCCCATGTTGTGCCTCCATGTAGCGGTTTGTGGTCCTTTGACGTGTGAGAGGGTGTAAGCTACCCTAGTGATTGCTGATTGGAAAGGGATGTGTTGGTGGTTGAGGAGGAAGTGGTCAGTAACTTCGTCGATGAATTCTTCCACTCTGGTATGGTCGCCTTCGAAGTGAATGGGTGGGGCGCCCATGAGACGTTCTCCATGGACGACTGGGGGGGCTGCTTGTTGTCCGGTGGGTTGTCCTCCTCCTACTGGTGGATTTCTGCCTCCTCCTCCTCCTGGGTTGCCTCCAGGGTTTCCTCCGGGATTTCCTCCGCCCAGGTTTCCTCCGGGGTTTCCTCCGCCCGGATTTCCTCTGCCACTTCCTGTTCCTTGGGGTTGGGTGTTGCCTTGTCCACCAGTTCCTGAGAGAGCCATGGAGGTGGCCGAGATGGTGGTTTGTGCAAGCTGTTGAGCAAGTCGTTTGCTATCTGTGAGGGTGCGAGAGCTGGACATTTGGGTGGCCATTGCTGCCTGTTGCGTTCCAATAAACGTGAGTGCTGTCCAAGATCGGTTCTTGACATCTTCTGGTACTTCTTGGTCTCTTGCAGATTCTTGGGGTTTGTCGATGTTGTCTGTGCTAGTGTCTGATGTAGTGTTGGGGAAGTTTGGTTTGGTTTAAGCCACTTTTGGCCAAACCCCAAACCAAACCATTAAGAATTTCCCAAACCAAACTCAAACTCAAACCAAACTGATTCAAACCATTTCAAACCATTTCAAACCAAACCAAACCATTTCAAACTGATCTAGGGTTAGGGTTAGAATTGTGTAGGGTTTAGGGCTTAAAAATGGGTTAAACTTGGTTTAAACCAAACTGAAACCACTTAAAACCAAACTGAAACCACTTAACACCATTTGAAACCATTTGAAACCACTTAAAACCATTTGAAACCATTTAAAACTGTTTAATATGGCCATTTTACTTAAGTTAATTATTAATATTCTTAATCGGTTTGAAACAGTTTGGGATCGATTTGGACCCCTCAAACCGGAAACCAAATCGTTTCAAACCAATTGAGATTTCCCCAAACCAAACCATCTTAAATGGTTTGGGTTTGGTTTAAACCGAGTTTGGATTGGTCTCAAACCAAACTTCCCCAACACTAGTCTGATGGTTGTTGTTCGATGGGGAGTGCTACCCTTGATGCCTGCTTGCTTGATTGCCTCGATCGCTGCTGGTGCTTGGCGAGTAGTTGCGATGTGGTGAATAAAAGAAGTCAAGTCTAATGTCACCGGTGTAGGGTGCGACACTTAGACTCCTGAGTGTACTGTTTATTGAAGGGTAAGGAGGTAGGCAGTGACACGTTCACTCCACTTGAAGGAAGGGGAATAGCAAGCTAAAATTGAGACGAGGAGACTTGAATTAGGATCCAAGGGACCTAATACGAGTCCTACTTATACTACTGTACATGGAGAGGCTAGAACAGATGGCCAACTACTAGAGGTATGGGGATGACATCGGGGCGCGTCATCCAACTATGACGATACTAGGATGGCATCATAAAGATGTCATCCTCTGCGCTACAGTGCCCACGATAAGTCCATACACGAGGGGGAAGTCGGGACAATGAGAACATAACTACGTCAGCGATACTATGAGTCACAGGGGGGGGTAGCGTCCAGAACATGCTACAGGAAGGGGGAGGGTTGAGACATACAATCACATGGTCCGTTATCATGACGAAGAGCGGGGTTCAACTCCTGACAGAACCGATAGCTCACCTGGGGCCGGTTCACCCTCTGCTTACACTGCCCCTTAACCTCCCATTGGCTAAGTGCAGCTGCCAGCAGTAACAGTGTCATGAACCGTGGTGGTGGAACGCGAAATCCCAAAGACACATGACTGTGGGAAACTAATGTCACCCTGTCACACCTTGTCACACCCTTGAGTCACACGATGTGACATGTGACAAGTCACACAATATGTCACACTAGTTACACATGATCGGTCATGTGACGATGCACGTGACCTAGAACGCGACCTCAAGTACAAAGCAGCCGTGATTGGCTGGAAAACCCTAGAAGTCCATAGAAGACCACCGGAACAACAATACTCCTAGAGGGAGTTCTGCCATTGGCTGGAATGCCATGGAACCTCCCAGATTACTGCAGAAACGCACAGACCACGTCTGAGGGTTAAACACAATTGGATGGCTATTATTATCCCCTCCAGAAGATTCTGCACACGGACCTTATTGCGCAATCCATGACGCCATGTCTGCTTATGGTTAGATTAACCATACCTACTGTCACTTATGTAACACCCTGTCCCTACAGTATATAAGACCCATGAAATACGAAGGCAATCCTTAGATTGTCCACTTGGCTTTTCTGCCTTGTTCTACCACGTCCCCTTTCCCTGCCCTTGTCCCTAGGGGCCTAAGCCTTTCAGTGCGCCTTCTCCTTGTCTTCAAGATCACCCTTAGCCTCACTGCGCCCAAGTCCACTCAAGATCCCCTGATACATCGTATTGCTCTTGCAGAAGCAGTACATTCGTAACAAACAGTATTACTGCCAGCTAGACTGATTCATTTCATATCTTAAGGAATAAAATAGATAAAAATATGAAAATATTTGGGTGGGTAGATAAGATTAAAATCTGGGGGGTCCTCTGCAAATACTAAGCAGTTTAATCAGTGGCTCCTGAGTTATTTAACCAGCTTTAAATTGGCTTAGCTTGAAGTTAGTGAAGATGCTTAAATAACTCAAGATCCACTGATTAGATTACTTAGTATTGGCAGAGGACCCTCTAAATTTTAATCTTATCTATCTGCTCAAATATGTTCATAATTTTATCCATTTTATTTCCTAAGATATGAGGACAATTGACCATGCTTGCTGTTACGAAGTCGCCTAAGCGCCCTGTTTAGATGCCCCAATTCGCTTTTTCCTCCAAGTCAACTCTTTAGACGCCAAGTCATATAGATGCCTAATCACATGCACTCATCACATGTAACCTCATGTGACACATCACATGCAGTCTCCACATGACTCGCGACTTAGTTGTTTCAGCAAGTGTCTGAGTCCCAGCCTCAGCCACCCCCTGTCTCTAATAGGAAGGTACCCTTTCCCACACTTCTCTCTCGTGCTGCAAAGCAACCCCAGATCATTGCACAGTTCCACAGTCCGTAGTACGCAGTTCTGTAGCTCTGTAGTAATCCGTAGTTTACCGCAGTAATGTACTATGCATTGCACAGTCATTGCTACACATTGCACAGTCATTGCTACGCATTGCACAGTCATTGCTACACAATGCACAGTCAATGCACAGCCCCCAATCATGTATATAAGGACATAGATACAGGCCAAGTAGCCTCAGACTTGGTCTCTTGTATAGAACCACAATCCCCCTCAGATTCCCTCGAAAGCCCTTGCTTTCATTGTGTGTTTCCATATGTGTTAAATCGAGACCTTAAACTCTCATCTCATAATGAACTAGTTGTGGCAACTAGCTTTTGCATAACGTACCTTGCAGACTTCGAGATACGATCTACGAAGTAGACTCTTGTTAAATCGAGACCCACTGTTTATAGAACAGCAGAGCACCCGATTCTCTTCTTTCCAGGCACTTTGTAGTGCCACACAAAGTCCGAGCATAACACAAGACCAAGTCTTTCTATAAGAAGAAAGCATCGATCCTTTTTAAAGTCTCTTTAAAGGCTAAGTAAAGAGAACCCCTTACTATACATAGCTAGGCTAGTGTATAACGAAACCCTTCACTGTACCAGATTAGCTACCCGGTACATACCGAACCTTTTAGTACTTTAGCCAGGCTAGTACTATACCAGACATCTACTAAGTTGTAGAGACCCTTCTTACAGGCTTTAGAAGTAAAGTAAAGCACTGAGACTAGTGCAGTTACACTAGACTACCATCTACGCGATTCAGAAGGAAAGGCTTCCCTATATGTTACCGTCCCCTCGACCCTGGGACTTCCCCCCCTCGATCGACGGAGATGTCAGCTGTGAGGACAGCCCGATGGAGTTGGACGAGCCCGAAGGAACAGTAGGTCTCGATTAGTATATACAACTGTATGCCTCGTTTGATGTGGACGGACTACATGAGTCGCCTGGTGACTCGACCCTATGTATGCATGTTCTTGGTGCCTCCCAGTTGTGTTCCGTGCCCCCTGCCCTAGTACCCCGTATTCCTGTATATATACGACTCAACAGTGACTCTAGGTCGCTAAGTTGAGTCTCCTGTCCGTCTTGCGCGGACAATATCATCTATTTCTACATCCCTAGCCAGAAGGCAGCTGCAGAGAGCCTTGTCACCATCACCCCGAGTCTATACGTTATTGTCGTGCAAGCAGCGGTGACATTAGACTCAACTTTCTCATCATCACGGAGGCCCCACCCAAGGAATACCTCACGGACTTTGGAGACGACGACAGACCGCCAAAGAACGCACACCTGCAAAGAATCGACAAAGGAGTCATCCCTGGATACGACAGAGTAGCAATACTATACCACCCCGATACGAGCAAGAAGGCACAAGACTGCATAGACAGAACTCACATCTGGATACACAATGAGAAGGGATTCCTCACCCAAGTCTACCTCGAAGAAGACAGAGATAAATTCAAACTAGTACGAGGACCTAGGAGGCCAGACATCGAGGCTCACAACGAGCTAAACGCACCAGAGAGACGCCACTGCAGACACAAAGCAGGGAAATTCCTTCCCATCCCACCTGACTCCGACGATGACGAAGACAACATCCGACCCCCATCCCCCGTCTCCACAGACCAACAACCTAACTCGCCCACCACTGACAAGGAGCCCACAGAAGACCACACCAACATCATCATCAGACACTCTCCACTTGTCACCACCCGGCCATTTACTCCGTTAACACACAAGCACACCATGGCAACCACCACAGCAATGACTACCACCACCACAACCACCAAACCCAAGATAGTGGCCTCTGTGCAGAAGAAGTTAGATATGGCAATGAAGCAACAACCGAGTAATGACCCCGGAGGGAGCGGCAACCCCGGAGGGGGGAGCAGCAACCCCGGAGGAGGGGGAGGCAACCCCGGAGGGGGAGGAGGCAACCCGGGCGGAGGAGGAAACCCCGGAGCCCCTAACCCCCCGGCAGCACCACCCATGCCCCCAGCAAACCAAGACACCTGCCTCATGGGGAGCGCTCCCATGGAGTTCGACGGAGACCAAGCAAAAGCGGACCAATTCATAAACGAACTGTGACACTACTTCCGCGTAAACGCCACAGTCCCTGGTCTCCAATCCTGGATTCGCCGTGTAGCAATAGCACTGACGTTTATCAAAGGCCTGACAGTGGACGAATGGGCCCTCAACCAAGGAGACTGGGTGGATTGACTGGACCCACTCATTGAAGACGTCCCCGACATCTGGATACACTTCCTGAACCAATTCCGGAACCAATTCCAAGACACACAAGCCGAAGAACGGGCACGTCTCCAGATAGAAAGCATGAAGATGAAATGGCCCGACATCGACCAACACATCCAAGACTTCGAAAGACTCGCCCAAAAGGCTGAATACCCGCTCATGGCACCTGCGACAGTTAGATACTTCTTGAAAGGACTGACCAAGTCCATCGTCAACGACATAGTCAAACCCCCCAAGGTCAATACCTATGCAGAAATCAAACAACGGGCAATTGACAGCGTGGCATCCCAACTTCTCATCTACGAGATGTTCAAACAAGACAAAGGCACCACGAGTCGACCACCGTCATCGCAATGGAACCAGTTCGCACAACCCAACACTACTAACCAACAACCCAACCGCCCCAACATCCTGAGGGTATAACTCCACCAACGCCCCCGCCACTTGAACAGCGCCCCCATCCCACTGGACGTTGACACGGACCGAGCATGCACAAACTGGAACAATAACTGGAGGAACCGAAACCCCCAAGGGAGGACGGTCCAGATGCAAGACGAGCAAGGGAACATCTACCAAGTAAACATCGCCCAAACCCAACCGACCGACCGGAACTCCCGCAGCACTGACCGAGCTCCCCGCGGCACCTGTTACGAATGCAACCAAGTCGGACACTTTGCATGCAACTGCCCCAACCGGAAGAAGAAGCTGCGTGTAGCCACCGCACAGCTGGTCGATTGGATGTCAGACACCACGACCACGAACGAGAACCCGGTGGATGAAATAGCCACCAGACTGGCGGCCATGTCCACCAACCAACGAGACCAAGTAGCAGCACACTTCGGAGGAGGAATAGTAGCAGCCGAGGAAGAGGGTTTTCAGGACGCCTAACCAGTTCGGCCTTGGTTAGGGCATTAAGTACAAGGAGCGTGTATCTATCAAACCGTCGATCAATGACAATTCGCATATATTTAAACTCCTTGTTTAAGAGGGCCGAAACCTCAGCACTACTAGACTCCGGCGCCACGGAGAACTTCATCAATCCCGCCTATGCAAGGGAACTCAAACTGCCAATCGAAGAGCTAACAGAACCCTGCAAGGTATTCAACGTGGACAGAACGCAGAACCGCCACGGACAGATCACCCACTATACGGACCTAGATGTACGAACGGGCGATCAAACACGCACGATGCACTTCTTCCTCACTAACCTAGGCGAACAAAAGGTGATCCTAGGCTACCCGTGGTTCGCCGCAGTCCAACCAGTCATCGACTGGGCAAAAGGATGGATCGCCTACGAACAACTACCCGTAGTCATCAAAGCCAGGACCAGACGAACAACAGCAAAAATCCACACTGCCACAGCGTCAGAATGACAAACACTAGCTTCAAAACTGGCCGAGAAACACGTGACCCAACCCATGCCGATCCCGAAAGAATACTGTCGACACTCCTTTGTATTCAGCGAAGCAGAATCAAAGCAGTTCCCACCACCACGAGAGTGGGACCACGCCATCGAATTAAAACCAGGCCACCTGTTAAGCCCGCAGCGGGGCTTCGTGCACACTTGACGGTTTAGGAAAGTGTGCGGTCCGAGGCGCGCCGAGGCACATGGTTCAGACTCCTGAGATGTGTGTTGATTGTTATAGCACAATCACTAAGCTTCGAAGGCAAGGTCCGCCTTTAAGGGCCTTAGAATGTAGATGGAAGAGTAGAGGGGAGCCGTGCAGTGAACAGGAGTGAACAAGAGGCTGCAATTGCAAAGCAAAGTCGAGCTTAAGGCTCAACTACTTGTAAGGGATCCTATATATACAGGTTCGAACTGTAAATGACTAATTGTCTTATGAACCGATTGCTAAGGCGGTTTGTAAGTAGTCAGTCATCCTATTGTACAATTGTCAGCATGATGTGCGTATCAATCAGCCTATCAGTCAGCGGTATCAGTCATCCAGTCCACAGATGAGTCAGGGGCGTAATCATAAATGAGTCATGGGGTCATGTGACCCCAGCCAGTCCGTCGGTCCGCAGAACACCTCGCCTCTCTCCATGCTAGAGGCAGAGCTTATCACCACCCTCCCCTCAAAGGAGTGCTTCCACGCGCTAATCTGATCCCTTGTTGTCACCGGGGACGTAATCATAGTCAGGGGACGGTGAGCGGGGGCGTAAGAAGGGCCGGCACCATCAACTTCATCTTGCACGACCTGTTCGATGGCATGCCTCAGGCTGATGCCTGCACGACTCAACTCTCCTTTGCAGAAATCGTTGCATCCCGCTTGGAGATGGTCATATTCGGTCTGACGATCTTCGAGGGAGAGTTGCCAGGCAGTTTGTTGGCATGTAAGATAATGGCCATTGGCATGCTTACGCCATCCTCTGTAGGGGCAGGTGTTCGGCATTTGATTGGCGAAGTATCGGTGGTGGCAGGGCATGCAGCACCATCTGGAAGTGCGAGTCGAGCAAAGGTGATGGGGCGTTTCGCAATGGGTGGAGATATGATCGAACCAGGGGCAGTAGGAACAGTGACGGCGTTCCTCGTACTCGTCCTGCACCAGTTCGTCGTTCTGCGCATTCTTGCTGTTCCACAAAATGGCGCTACGGGCCCCTCCCCTCAGATGGATAGTCCCGTGTTCGTGGTACGGGGCTTCTTGCCTGCGATGAGTTCGGTGTCGCCATGCCAATTCCCCCCTTTTGCTATCTTCATTGACCAACTGTAAGAGGCGTTCTCGGGCGTTTGCTTGGATGAGGCACTGTCACACCGCTTTGGTGCGCCCAATGTGTGCCAATTGATACATCCCGAACTCGGCTCGCCTTTTCTGCGCATAGGCCTCAAGGGCCTGTACCTCTTGCAGGTGAAGGGCGAGCTTGTGTCGGTCCGACTCCAGATTGCGAAGGCGCATGACATCGGCCTTAACTCCGTTGTCTCCCAAATCTTCTACGGCTCTTTCGAGGGGTCCCCCAATCATCTTTTCTTTGGCCAGCAACTTGAAATATTCGTCGTCTCGGTGGTCGGCAGGTGCTGCCCAACTAGCCGGGGCGGCTTCTAGGTTTTTGGCATAGATTGGTCGTCCCACTCCCATGGTTCTGTAAATGGTAGGTTCGCCTGTGATAGGTTCTACCCTAAAACGGACAAAGCAGGCCGGTGCCTTTACATGGGGGTTTGCTTCAGTGACCGGGATCTGGATGGTGGTACGGTGCAAGTCTCGGTCGAAGCAAATCCAGTCTTCCATGGGGTGATCTTGTATTATGTTGCCGGCATCGACTTCGATGGTGTAGTGCAACAGAAGGCTGTTGACGGAGGTGGCAGGAGTGGAGTTGGTGTCTGTGTTGGAGGGCGTGGAGAGCGGGGTGGCGACCCTGTGGACTACGTGGGTCTCGGGGTCTGCGACGAGAGGGTGTCCTGCTTCCTCTTGTTGGGCCAGCATCAGCTGTGCGGCGGCCAGTCCCATCGTGGAATAAAAGAGTCGCTCTCTGGCAAACTCGCTTAATCCTTGGACACGGTTACGGGGGTCATCAGGGTTGTCCTGGGGGAGTGGGTGGACGCGAGGGGGAGGAATAGGAAGTGGTGCTGGGCTAGGGTGACGACTAGGTAGGTGCAGACTGTAGGCCGAGGGCAAAAGGCGTAGATACCCTTCGTCTTCGATATTTGGGGGCTCCTCTCTCGGTGGGGTGTACTCTGGTTCCTCTGGGAAGGTGGGGGGTGCCTCTGTTGTGGGGTGGAGCGATGCCTCCAGCACTGCTACCTCTTTGGTGTCCACTGCCAATATGGCATTGCGAGTGGCTGGGGAGGGCGAACTGTATTGTGAGGACATGAGAGACAGATTTTCGAATTGGGTACAGAGGGAGGAAATATCTGGGAGCGGTGAGGATTCCATTGCGACTTCTTGGGGGTTTATAACCATTCTGCGAATGGCCTTCGGGTTCTTATCGTGGAATTCCTTCATTTTGAGGGAGGCATTATTCAGATTCCTTTTTGGTTCCCAGGAGTCATGCACTTCTGAGAATCCCTTCCACCTGACCAGGTATTGCAACGTTTTCTTCTGGCCCGTGCACCTTGAGGCTAACACGTTGTCTACCTCCCACTCTTTGTGTCCTTTGACTAGGTTAGGTGGTGTCTCCATGAAGTTAGGTCTGTGGAGCTCTGTCTCCTTATAGGGATGGAGGACAGCTGCATGGAATGCGTTGTGGATTCTCCACGCGGGTGGGAGATCCAGCCTATACGTTACAGCGCTAAGTACTTCTGTAACCTTGAAGGGTCCAAAGCGTTTGGCCCTTAATTTGGTAGTTGGGTGTGTTGTGCGGAGATGGGTTCCTTCTAACCAGACCTTCTGATCTATGCGATACCGTTGGAAATGTGGGTCTTTTGTCCAGAGGGATTGCGCCTTGCTGATGGCTTCTTGGGCGCTTTTCCTGGCTTCTAGAAGTTGGGACTTCCGTTCTTCTATTGCCGGCACATTTCCGACACGTGTGGGTTGATGGGTGCGGGGGATGAATCCCATCCATAGTTCGTACAGGGGTTTCTTTGTGGTTGAAGAGGGACGGGAGTTGATCATATATTGCGCCACCTTGAGCCAGTCTGCCCAGTTGTCTTGTTGGTGGTTGCAAAAGATCCGTAGGATTGTTTCCACCGTTTGGTTTGTTCTTTCGGACTGTCCATCAGTCTGGGGGTGATACGCTGAACTCATGTTTTGTTTGATTTCCAGCTGGGCGCAGAGTTCCTTAAAGAATTGCGATGTGAACCGTGTGTCTCTGTCAGAGATGATTCTTTTGGGGATTCCCGTGTAAGGGAAGGCATGGTCTCTGAAGAGCCTTGCGACTTCCTCGCTTCCCATATCTTCTCGGCATGGGATCAGAATCACTGCCTTAGTGCTGTCATGGTCGGTGATGGTAAGAATTGTATCACAGCCGCGTGATTCTGGCAGCTTTGTAATGAAATCGACGGTGATGGTGGCAAAGGGGGTTGTGTCTTCCCCTGGTCCGATCGGCGCGATAGGGGGCACGTTGCGGTGTGTGATGGTTTTTACCGCTTGGCAGGTTGCACACCCTTTTACATAGTCTTCTACATCTTTGTGTAGGTTAGGCCACCAATAGTCATGTCTCAGCGCTTGGTAGGTTTTCCAGACTCCCGGGTGCCCGGAAGTGGGTGCGTCATGATATTCTTGGAGGAAGGTGCGTTGTAGTTGTTTTTTGTCCAGGACAACTAGGGATCCTGCCTTCCACCAGACCTTCCATTCGTCTTGGTAGATTCCGTATTTTCTTTTCCATGTTAGACAGAGTTCATGGTTTTCCTTTTGTAACTGGTGAACCTGGCGTTCCAAGATAGTAATTTCAATTGCTCTTGCAAACAATTCATTTGGAAGTGCCGTGGTTTCCTCGTTATCTGTTGAACCATCGTCATGATCGGGGCGTCTAGATAATGGGTCCGCTTGATTTCTCTTTCCTGGGAGGTGTACGAGTTCGAAATCGAAGTCTGCCAGGAATGCGATATAGCAAGCCACGCGGCGGTTCAGCTTTTGGGGGTGTCGGTAGTAACAGAGGTTATCATGGTCCGTGTAGATCGTGAGTTTATGGGGTGATCCCATGACTAGGTGTCGTATGCGTTTGAGGCCTTCAATGATTGCTAGGAACTCTCGGTCTCCGATAGAGTAATTCCTTTCTGCTTGGTTTAACGCTTTTGAGTGATAGGCAACTGCACGTTGTTTGTTGTTATCGTCTTGTTGGTATAGTATGCTTCCCAGGGTGAAGGCAGATGCGTCTACTTCGAGCTCGTACGGCTTAGAGGGGTCCGGGTGCCAGAGGACAGGTTCTGTGGTGACCCGTTTGATGAGTTTGTCTAATGTGTCCGTGCATCTCTGGGTCCAGATGAATTGGGTTCCCTTCTTTGTGAGGTCGTGTAAGGGTCTTGCAATAGAGGTGAAACCTTGGATGAAAGGGTGTTGGTAGCCTAGTATGCCTAATGTCTTTCTGACTTCCTCTACCGATTTGAGGGTTCTGGGCCATTCTGATATTCCTTTTACCTTGGCCGGGTCAATGCATACCCGACCGCCTCCTACTAGCCATCCGAGGATTTCCATTTTGTCCTTTTCAAATTGGCATTTTGATAGGCTCCATCTCTAGTACGGAGAGAGGTGAGGTGTTTTACGGACCGACGGACTGGCTGGGATCATGTGATCCCCTGACTCCTGTACGATGTATGTGTGGCTCACCAACTGGACTGGCTGACTGAGATTCTTACTGTACCGCTGACTGATGACTGACCGATAGGCTGACTCACAAGCGCATCATGCTTACTGTACAATAAGGTGGATGACTGATCCCTTACAAACCGGCTTAGCAACCGGTTCTGAGACTATTAGTCATACTAGGTTCGACTCTGTATATATACGACTCTGTACAGACAGTTGAGCCTTAAGCTCGACTTTGCTTTGCAATCGCAGCCCCTTGCACACTCCTGTTCACTGTGCGGCCCCTCTCCCCTCTTCCATCTATACTTCAAAGGTCCTTAAAGGCGGACCTTTGCCTTCGAAGCTTAGTGATTGGGCTATACCAATCAACACACATCTCAGGAGTCTGAACACGTGCTCCGGCATGCTTCGGACCACACGCCTTCCTAAACCGTCAAGCGTGCACGAAGCCCCGCTGCGGGCTTAACACAAGTCGAGCTTCTCTTAAGCCAACCTGGCTGACATACTACTCGACCTCGGAAGAAAGCAAAAGCTCTCAAAGAGCCCCGACATCAAGTTCAGAAATAGAACCACCGACGACCTCCCTATAGAAATACAGGGAAAAGCCTTCTGGCTAGAATCACGGACTGAGGGATGATCAGCATATCACCTCAAAGAAGGGTTATACACATACCCTGTTGAATACATCAACGGAACTTGGTACAGAATCAGTTGGACCATCGACCAGTGCTATGAAGTTAGCAGAGAAGACGAGATCGAAGACCCTCACGAGTCAGGATTAGGAACTAAAAGCCAACCGTTCCTACTCGCCCCGGATCTCGAACGAATCCACACAGAAATCACACAAGGAAGTGACGAAGTACCCGAAGTAAAAACCACTTCACCAGCCTCAGATCCAGACATCCCCATGACCGACCAGGCTCACGCACCGGTCATCGAACAACTCACAGCAGCAATGGCAGCGATCGCCGTAGCTCACGTACAACCGGCACAGGTAGCCGGACCAGCACAGGCTCCACAACCAGCTGGAGGACAACCAGCAGGAGGAGGACAACCCCAACAACCACCAGCCGGAGGACAACCAGGCGGCGGTGGAGGAGGCGGCGGCGGAGGCCAACCAGCAGCTGGACAAGCAGCAGCTGGACAGGCAGCAGCCGCACCACCCCGTAGCGAAGCCCTCAAAGGAATGATTCCCCAAATCTTCCAAGGAGACAGGAAAGACGCCGAACGCTTCATGCAACAATTTGGAGCATATCGCTTCCTTAACCGACACAACTCCACCTTTACAAACAAGGCAGAACAAGTAGCTTACACCATCACCTTTATCAAAGGACCACTGGTCGACGATTGGGCGTACGATATGGCGGACCAACTGTCCATCAAGGTAGAAGGAAACCCAACCACAGGAGATCCCCCGACACACGCAGAGAATGATCCAGCCCTCTGGGAATGGTTCGCAAGAGCATTCAGAGACGCCTTTACCGATTCCACCAAGAAACAAGACGTGTACTCCCGTCTCACAAAAATGGAACTGGACGTGGACAAAGTCGACTCTTCCATCACACTCTTCAAACGTCTCATCAGGGAAGCAGGGTGGGGACCAGACGCAGAAGGAACAATTAAACTGTTCCAAGACATCCTGCCGGTCGGACTCCATTGCGTTATCCGCCAATGAGAAACCCTACCAGCAACCATGGAAGAATGGTATGATGCGACCCGGAAGACAGTCCAAAGGTGGCAGGATCTTAACGACAACATCGGACCCAAAGGGGGACCTGGCCATATCTCAACCAGAGCTAATAGGATGTGCAGCTACCAAAAACCCTCTCCACCAAAACGACAGAAGGATCCCAATGCAATGGACATCGATGCCATCCGTACCACTGGAAAACTAACAGATGAAGAACGCACCAAATTAATGAAGGAAGGAAGGTGTTTCTGCTGCTGCAAATTGGGACATATGTCCAGAGCCTGCCCCGACAAGGGCAAGGGGAAAACCCCAGATCGACCCTGCAGCTCCCAAGGGCAATACACCAAAGAAAAACCCAAGGTCCGAGCCGCAGTAATCAATGAAGACGAGGAAGAGGAACAGCATAGCGAAGCTGAAACCTCGACCACCGCACCTCCTTCCTACACCAAAAAGGATGTCCTCCAATACATCCGAGGAATGACTATCGAAGACCGAGAAAACCTCTACGAGGAATTATCAGCAAAGGCAGATTTTTAAAAAGCTCGAAGCCGACGGTCTGGCTTAGAGCAACGGGATTGCAAGACACGATGTACATTAGGAAACTATCGACTTTGAATATGAATGTTTCTTTTCACACCTCGCAATCCAAGGCCGACAAATCCGCTCTCATAGATAGCGGTGCTACCGACAACTTCATCAATGAAGACACCTGGAAACGACTTGGGATAGGACACAAGGAATTGGCCAGACCAGTTACCGTCCACAATGTAGATGGCACAGAAAACAAGCAAGGAAAATTACTCACTACTGCTGGCTCTGCATTGTCAAAGGAGAAAAGCACACGCTCCAATGGTTCTATATCATGAGCCTAGGAAAAGATCGCATCATCCTGGGGTACCCCTTCCTATACGACTTCAACCCAAAAATCAACTGGAAAACAGGAAAAGTCTCAGGAGAACCAGTACAACTCCAAAGCAGCAGATACATGTATAGCGCCAAACACATCTTCTTCATGCAAAGGGAAGCGATCAAACAGCTGGGAAAACCTGCAGAAGACGAGGCAATCTACGTGCGACGAACCAATATCGCACAAGAATGGGCCCAAAAGGCAGATAAAGACAGAATCCATCTTACGGTGGACACCATTCCCAAGGAATACCGAAGACACCAAAAGGTCTTCTCTGAAGAAGAGGCACGACGCTTCCCCCCTGCAAGATCGGAAGACATGACTATTAAACTAACTCCAGACACACCTAAAGAGTTGAATTGCAAGGTATACCCCCTATCCAAAGACAAACGAGAACTCTTACAAAGATGGATTCTCGAAGAAGAAGAACTCGGGCGAATCTACAAAGGACCATCGCCCTACACGGCACCAGTCTACTTCATCAACAAAAAAGACAGCTCGGAGAAGAGAATCATCATGGACTACAGGCAGTTGAACAAGTACACGGTCAGAGATAACAACCCTCTGCCCAATATACAATCCGCACTGGAGAGACTGCACGGCAAACTACTTTTCTCCAAGTTCGACATTCGTTGGGGATACAATAACATACGCATCGCCGAAGAGGACCAAACTAAAGCAGCGTTTAAAACCCCCCAAGGCACCCACATTCCCCGAGTCATGTATTTTGGCCTCACCAATGCACCACCCTTCTTCCAACGAACGATGCACCGAGACTTTCGCCCCCTGCTTCAAAAATATCCTGAAAACCTAGGAAATTATATGGATGATTGGTGGGTGGCCACTGCCAACGATGAAGAAGGCTGCCAACTACACAAACAAATTGTCCACGACTTTCTTGACAAAATGGAAGAATGCTCCTACTTCCTAAAACCAAAGAAATGTCAATTCGAAAAGGAAGAAATGGAAATTCTTGGATGGCTAGTAGGAGGAGGACAAGTGTGCATCGACCCAGCAAAAGTAAAAGGGATCTCGGAATGGCCACGAATGCTCAAGTCCGTAGAAGAAGTAAGGAAAACCCTAGGTGTGTTAGGCTACCAGCGACCCTTCATCCAAGGATTCGCGTCCATAGCCCGGCCTCTACACGACCTTACAAAAAAAGGAACTCCCTTCATCTGGACTGAAAGGTGTACGGAAGCATTAGACGAACTCATCACACGAGTAACCACTGAACCGGTCCTTTGGCACCCAAACCTGGCAAAGCCATACGAACTTGAAGTCGATGCCTCTGCCTTCGCACTCGGCAGCATCCTTTACCAAAGGGACAACAACAACAAACGACAAGCAGTCGCCTACCATTCGAAAGCACTGAATGCAGCAGAAAGAAACTACTCTATCGGAGACCGAGAATTCCTAGCCATCATTGAAGGCCTCAAACGCGTCCGACACCTCGTGATGGGATCACCCCACAAACTGACAATCTATACAGACCACGACAATCTTCGCTACTACCGACACCCTCAAAAACTGAACCGATGCGTGGCTCGCTATATTGCATTCCTAGCAGACTTCGACTTCGAGTTAGTCCATCTCCCTGGCAAGCGAAACCAAGCGGACCCCTTGTCCCGACGCCCCGACCACAATGACGGGTCAGCAGATAATGAAGAAACCACAGCCCTTCCTAATGAACTCTTCGCCAGAGCAATAGAAATCTCCATTCTAGAACAACAAGTCCACCAGCTGCAAAAGACACACGACCAATTGTGCCAAAGCTGGAAAAAGAAGCACAGCATCTATCAAGATGAATGGAAGGTCTGGTGGAAAGCAGGATCATTGGTGGTTCCTGAAGATGTACAACTCCGACGGATGTTCCTCCAGGAATACCATGATACTCCGACATCGGGACATCCCGGAGTCTGGAAAACCTATCTAATGCTAAAACGAGACTACTGGTGGCCCACTATCCACAAGGACGTGGAAGATTATGTTAAAGGATGCGCCACTTGCCAAGCAACCAAAACAATTACGCACCGCAACGTGCCCCCCATTGCGCCGATCGGTCCTGGTGAAGACAAGACACCCTTCGCCACTATCACAGTCGATTTCATCATGAAATTACCCGAATCACACGGCTGTGATACAATTCTCACCATCACCGATCACGACTGCACGAAGGCCGTAATTCTGATCCCATGCTGAGAAGATATGGGGAGTGAGGAAGTCGCATGGCTCTTCAGAGACCACGCATTCCCCTACACAGGCCTCCCCAAAAGAATCATATCAGATAGAGACACGCGGTTCACCTCACAATTCTTCAAAGAACTCTGCGCCCAACTGGACATCAAACAAAACATGAGTTCTGCGTACCACCCCCAAACCGATGGGCAGTCGGAACGAACAAATCAAACAGTAGAAACCATACTGAGAATCTTCTGCAACCACCAGCAAGATAACTGGGCAGACTGGCTCAAGGTCGCCCAGTACATGATAAATTCCCGTCCCTCTTCAACCACAAAGAAACCCCCGTACAAACTATGGATGGGATTCATTCCCTGCACCCATCAACCCACGCATATCGGAAATGTACCGGCAATAGAAGAATGAAAGTCCCAACTTCTAGAAGCCAGGAAAAACACCCAAGAAGCCATCAGTAAGGCGCAATCCCTTTGGACCAAGGATCCACATTTCCAAAGATACCGAGTGGATCAGAAGGTCTGGCTGGAAGGGACCCATCTACGAACGACACACCCCACAATGAAATTAAGGGCCAAACGCTTTGGACCCTTCAAGGTGACAGAAGTACTCAGCGCTGTGATGTACAGACTGGATCTCCCAGCCGCATGGAGGATCCACAACGCATTCCACGCGGCTGTCCTCCACCCATACAAGGAAACGGAACTACATGGACCTAACTTCCCTGAGGCACCTCCTGACCTGATCAAAGGACACGAGGAGTGGGAAGTGGACAATGTGTTAACCTCACAGCGAACAGGAAAGGCAAAGACATTACAATATCTTGTCCGGTGGAAAGGATTCTCCGAGGCACATGACTCCTGGGAACCAAAACGGAATCTAAGCAACGCCTCTGCAAAGGTAAAGGAATTCCACGATAAGAACCCAAAAGCCATCCGAAGAATGGTTATAAACCACCCGGAATCATCAATGGGATCCTCACCACTCCCCGACATCTCTCTTCTCTGTACCCAATTCGAAAACCTATCCCTCATGTCCTCGAACTACAGCTCACCGTCGCCAGCCACCCGCAACGCTATGTTAGCAGTGGACACAGAGGAAGTAGCAATATTGGAGGCCGAGCTCCACCCAACTATGGAGCCACCGCCCGCCTTCCCAGAGGAACCAGACTATGCCCCACCAACGGATGTGCCACCTAGCATCGGGTTCGAGGAGTATCTGCGACTCTCGCCCTCATTGTATAGCGTACACGGATCAAGCCAGGTCTCCAGCCCTGCACCACTACCCATTCCCCCTTGCATTAACTCTCTTCCCCAAGATAACCCGGAAGACCCGCGAAACCTCGTCTGCAGTCTCAGCAGCTTTGCAAGGGACAGACTCTTTTACTCCCCGAGTGGCCTGGCTGCCGCCCAACTCATGCTAGAACGACAAGAAGAGGCTGACCACCCTCTAGTACTAGACCCCGAGACGAATGAAATCCACTGTGCAGCCACTCCATTGACCTCAGTGTCGAACACGACACCGAGCTCCTCCCCAGCCACGTCCATGCATAGCTTCCCCTCACATTACACCCTCGAAATCGACATAGACGACCTCGTACAAACACACCCAGGAGATGACTGGGTGAGGTTCCAACCGGAGATCCACCGCACCCATATCAAAATTCCGGCAACAGAGGCAGACCCAGAGGTCAAGGTGGATGCAAGGTTTATACGCTTCCGTGTTGACAATATCACGGGAGAACCTACCATCTACGGAACTATGGGAGCTGGGAGACCTATCTATGCAGGGGTCTTGGAAGCAGCTCCGGCATCTTGGGCAGCACCCGCCGACTACACCGACGACAGACACTTCACATTACTAACAGAGGAAAGGATGATCGGGGGCCCGATGGAAAGGGCCATTGAAGATCTGGGAGACTACTGGGTAAAGGCGGACATCATTCGCCTTCGGAACCTCGAGGCGGACAAGCGTAAGCTAGCCTTCTGCCTCAAAGAAGTCCAGGCCTTGGAGGCCTACGCGCAGAAGAGGAGGGCCGAGTTCGGCATCTACCAACTTGCTCACGTTGGTCGAACCAAGGCGGTCCGTCAAAGGCTCATCCGGGCCAATGCACGAAGACAACTCCTGGACCTAGTGGACGAGGATGACGAGAGAGGCGAACTGGCATGGCGACACCGACGCATCCCACGAAACTCTGCACCCTACCGCATCAACGTCGTCACACGGCCCGACTCCCAATTGAGAGGAGGGGCGGGTAGCAGAGTCTCCTGGAACAGTGAGAATGCCACAGACGATGCCCTGGCCCAAGAGGAATTCGAAGAGCATAAGCGCTGCTCTTACTGCCCGTGGTACGACCACCTCTCCACCCAATGCAAGACACCCCATCATCTCTGCTCGATCTCGGCATCCGGATGGTGCTGAGTTCCCCGCCATCATCGCTTCTTCCGGAATCAGATGCCGGATACCTGTCCCTATGGAGGTCGCCGTCGCCATGCTAACGGCCACTACCTCACCCGCCAACACCACGCCCGCTACCTCACATTGGAAGAGCGGGAGATAGAATATGATCACAATAACGCGGGATGCGACGACCTCTGTAAAGGGGAACTCAGCAGCGCGGGGATTGCCATGCGCCAGGCAATCACTCAAGTCGTTTTAGACGAGTTTGAGAACGCAGGCCCTTCTTACACCCCTCGTTCCCCTTCCCCCGATTATGACTATGTCCCCGGCGACAACGAGGGATCCAATTAGCGCATGGAAGCGCTTCTTTGA
>WHVB01000061.1:0-78482 GCA_015178965.1 Russula ochroleuca | reverse complement strand
TATAGTCTGTTTCTGTTTCTTGCTATTTGCAAAATCCTTAGTTGTCATCAAAACAGCAGACTGAGCAGAGAGATATTACCCCTCCGAGTCCATCCGATGACCAGCACAATGGAAACACAAATGGACAACACAGCCCACCATTAAGTGAACAAGAACGGCCTGAATCAGACTTGGATGGTACACCCACAGTTCCAACGACCTTTGATCCACTTTTAGGGCTTAATTCTCCAATCAATGAGTTAAAGATGACAGCTCAGTTCATCAACACACTATGCAGTGCAACATTAGAAGAAAGCAATATGCGATGGGAGGACATCGAGCAACTTTGTGCTGCTGAACCGGATCCTCTTCTGGATGTAACTGATAAGCATTTTGTCAAGGCACTCCGGACTTTTCTCTTGACCACCAATAGCTTGCAGGCCACTTACAATGCCATTCGTTCCACGATGTTGGTGTGCTACCCCGATGATCCCTTCTTGTCATTTGATCAAATGAAGCGACATGTCAAGCAACTCTGTTACCGTCCCCTCGACCCTGGGACTTCCCCCCCTCGATCGACGGGGATATCAGTCATGCGGACGACCCGATGGAGTTGGATGACCCGGAATAGCGGTAAGATCGGACTAGTACTATTCGTATACGCCTCACCTGATGTGGATGGACTACATGAGTCGCCTTGTGACTCAGCCCTTATGTACGCAACTCGCAGCCCCGTATCCTCGTGCCCCGTGCCCTGTGCCCCGTACCCTGTACCCTGTAGTAGTATAAGTACGACTCTCTAGTGACTCTAGGTCGCTAAGTTGAGTCTCCTGTCCGTCTTACGACGGCAATAGCATCTATTCCCCACTCCTAGCCAGAAGGCGGCCGCTAAAGAGCCTTGTCACTATCACCCCGAGTCTACTCGTTATCGTCGCGTAAGCAGCGGTGACATTAGACTCAACTTTCTTATCATCACGGAGGCCCCACCCAAGGAATACCTCACGGACTTTGGAGACGACGACAAACCACCAAAGAACGCACACCTACGTAGGATCGACAAAGGAGTCATTCCCGGATACGACGGGATAGCGATACTATATCACCCCGACACAACCAAGAAGGCACAGGACTGCATAGACGGAACCCACGTCTGGATACATAACGAGAAAGGAGTCCTTACCCAAGTCTACCTCGAAGAAGACGGAGACAAATTCAAATTAGTGCGAGGACCCAGAAGACCTGACATCGAAGCCCACAACGAGCTGAACGCACAAGAAAGACGCCGACGCAGACACGAAGGAGGAACATTCCTACCCATCCCCCTTGACTCCGACAGCGACGCCGAGGATAACACTCGACCCCCATCTCCCGTCTCCACAGACCAACAACCCAACTCGCCTACCACTGACGAAGAACCCACAGAGGACCCCACTAACACCACCATCAGAAACTCCCCACTCTTCGACACTCGACCATTCGCTTCGTTGATACACGAACACGCTATGGCAACCACCACAGCAACCACCACTACCGCCACCACAACCACCAAACCCAAGATAGTAGCCTCCGTGCAGAAAAAGCTAGACACGGCAATGAAGCGACAGCCGAGTAACAACCCCGGGGGAGGAAGCGGAAACCCCGGAGGAGGAGGAAGCAACCCCGGAGGAGGAGGAGGCAACCCCGGAGGAGGAGGAGGCAACCCCGGAGGAAACCCCGGAGTCCCCAACCCCCCGGCCGCACCACCAATGCCCCCAGCAAACCAAGACGCCCGCCTCATGGGAAGCGCCCCCACGGAGTTTGACGGAGACCGAGCGAAAGCGGACCAGTTCATAAACGAACTACGACACTACTTCCGCGTAAACGCCACAGTCCCCGGCCTCCAATCCTGGATCCGCCGCGTAGCAATAGCACTGACGTTCATCAAAGGCCCAACCGTAGACGAATGGGCCCTCAACCAAGGAGACTGGGTGGACCGATTGGACCCACTCATTGAAGACGTCCCTGACGTCTGGATACACTTCCTGAACGAGTTCCGGAACCAATTCCAAGACACCCAAGCCGAAGAGCGAGCGCGCCTTCAGATCGAAAATATGAAGATGAAATGGCCCGAAGTCGACCAATACATCCAGGACTTCGAAAGAGTCGCCCGAAAGGCCGAATACCCGCTCACGGCACCTGCAACCGTCAGATACTTCCTGAAAGGACTAACCAAGTCCATCGTCAACGACATAGTCAAACCCCCCAAAGTCAATACCTACGCAGAAATCAAACAGCGAGCAATCGATAGTGTGGCGTCCCAGCTCCTCATCTACGAGATGTTCAAGCAGGACAAAGGCACCACGAACCGACCACCATCTTCGAGGTGGAATCGATTTGCGCAGCCCAACCCCACCAACCAACAAACCAGTCGCCCCAACATCAGAGGGTATAACTCCACCAACGCCCCCCGCCACCTGAATAACGCCCCCGTCCCAATGGACGTCGATGCAGACCGGGCACGCGCTAACCGGAACAATAACTGGAGGAACCGAAACCCCCAAGGAAGGACGGTCCAGATGCAAGACGAACAAGGAAACGTCTATCAGGTGAACGTCGCCCAAACCCAACCAACCAACAGAAACCCCCGCGACGCTGACCGAGCCCCCCGCGGCGCCTGCTACGAATGCAACCAAGTCGGACATTTCGCGCGCAACTGCCCCAACCGAAAGAAGAAACCGCGCGTAGCCACGGCGCAATTGGTCGACTGGATGTCAGACACCACGACCACCAACGAGAACCCAGTAGACGAAATAGCCACCAGACTGGCAGCTATGTCCACTGACCAACGGGACCAAGTAGCAGCGCACTTCGGAGGAGGAATAGTAGCAGCCGAGGAAGAGGGTTTTCAGGACGCCTAACCAGTTCGGCCTTGGTTAGGGCATTAAGTACAAGGAGCGTGTATCTATCGAACCGTCGATCAATGACAATTCGCGTATATTTAAACTCCTTGTTCAAGAGGGCCGAAACCTCTGCACTACTAGACTCCGGTGCCACGGAGAACTTCATCAACCCCAACTACGCAAAAGAACTCAAACTGCCAATCGAAGAACTGGCAGAACCTCGCAAGGTGTTCAACGTGGATGGAACACAAAACCGCCACGGACAAATCACCCACTACACCGACCTAGACGTACGAACGGGCGACCAAACGCGCACGATGCGCTTCTTCCTTACCAACCTAGGCGAACAAAAGGTAATCCTAGGCTACCCATGGTTCGCCGCAGTCCAACCGGTCATCGACTGGGCAAAAGGATGGATCGCCTACGAACAACTACCCGTCGTCATCAAAGCCAGAATCAAACGGACGACGACAAAAATCCATACCGCTACGGCGACAGATCGACAAACACTAGCCTCAAAGCTAGCCGAAAAACACGCAGCCCAACCTTCACCAATTCCAAAGGAGTACCGCCGACACTCATTTGTGTTCAGCGAAGCTGAATCAAAGCGATTCCCACCACCACGAGAATGGGATCACGCCATAGAACTGAAACCAGGCCACCCAGAACATATGCCAGGGAAGGTGTACGCCCTGACCCAACCAGAACAAGAGGCACTGGCAACGTTCCTCCAAGAACACCTCGACAAGGGATACATCACCGAGTCCAAAAGCCAATTCGCGGCTCCATTCTTCTTCGTCAAAAAGAAAGACGGAAAGCTGCGACCAGTACAGGACTACCGAAAGCTCAATGAATGGACCCGCCGAAACGCCACACCACTCCCGCTCATCCCAGAACTCATCGCGAGAGTCAGAGGAGCCAGCCTATTCACCAAGTTCGACATTCGCTGGGGATATAACAACATACGAATACGCGATGGAGACCAATGGAAAGCAGCATTCGTCACGAACCACGGCCTCTTCGAACCACAGGTGATGTTCTTCGGGATGACCAACTCCCCAGCCACCTTCCAGACCATGATGAACGCACTATTCAGAGAAGAACTCCGACAAGACTGGCTGTCGATCTACATGGACGACATCCTCATACACACCCGATCAGACCTCCCATACCACCGAACGAGAGTCCACCAAATCCTCGACAAACTACGCAAACACGACCTCTTCCTCAAACCAGAGAAGTGCGTCTTCGAAGCAAAAGAAGTCGAGTTCTTAGGCGTCATCCTGGGTCACAACACCATACGGATGGATCCAGCCAAGGTGCAAGGAGTAGCAGACTGGAAACCCCCACGAACGGTCCGAGACGTCAGAGCCTTCCTGGGATTCACAGGATACTACCGATACTTCATCAAAGATTACTCGAAGATCGCAAGACCACTAATCCATCTTACCAAGAAAGTGACGCCATTTGCATGGGGAGAAGCTCAAATTACAGCCTTCGAGACCCTCAAGAAACATATGTGTCAAAACCCAATCCTACGGCAACCCGATTACACCAAACCATTCTTCCTAGCCACAGACGCGTCCGCGTATGGCGTGGGAGCCGTACTCTTACAGGAGGGAGACAAACACCCCAGAAAAACCTCACCAACCAAACACCCCATAGCTTACTACTCCGCAACATTCACCCCAACCGAGCGCAACTACGACATTTACGAAAGGGAGCTCCTAGCATTAATGAAAGCCCTAGCCCACTGGCGACCCCACCTGGCAGGATCGACGATCCCAGTCACAGTCCTCACCGACCACGCAAACCTAACCTTCTGGAAATCCCCACGCAAGGTAAACCGCCGGGTGGCACGGTGGTTCGCAGAACTCCAGGAGTACCACCTGAAGATCCAACACGTGCCAGGAAAACTCCACACTTCAGCAGACCTCCTCTCCCGACCCCCAGGAGTGGACAGAGGCGAAACGGACAACCAAGACCTAACCCTCCTCCACCCAGATGCCTTTATCAGACTATCCACCACCGAAGACCCCAAAGACGAGTGGTGGGAACTAGAACGACGGATAGGGACGATGCAACGGAAGTACCCCGCCGAGATCGCAGGGTGGATCAAACGCCACAAGGCAGCCATGACCCACTCGCACAACGACAATAACCTAAAGCACTGGCGCGTACAAGGCAAAATCGCCGTCCCCCCAGACGACACCCTGAAAAAGGAAATCCTCCACCGATTCCACGACCTAGAAATCAGGGGACACCCAGGGCGAGACCCCACCATCACAATCATCCGCCGACACTTCTGGTGGCCAGACATGAATGAATGGATTGCACAATACGTAAGAGGGTGCGCCAAATGCCAACAAGGCAAGAACCTTACAAGACGAGCCAAAGTCCCCCTCTACCGCATTCCCACACCGACCAACGCACTCCCATTCCAGATCGTAGCAATGGACCTAATTACCCAACTCCCGACCAGCAAAGGATACGACGCCATCCTCACGATAGTGGACCACGGATGCACGAGAGCGGCCGTATTCCTCCCCTGCAAAACAACAATCACTGGACAAGAGGTGGCCAAACTATATTACGACAACGTCTATCAATGGTTCGGCCTGCCCGATAAAGTCATATCCGACAGAGACCCTCGATTCACGTCCTTCTTTGCAAAGGCGCTCGCCCAACAACTGGGGATCAAACAAAACGTGTCCTCAGCGTTTCACCCCCAAACAGACGGACTATCAGAACGAACGAATCAATGGGTAGAGCAATACCTCCGCCTGACCACCAACAGCGCCCAAACCGACTGGAGTGATTGGCTAGGGATAGCCACCATGGTGCACAACAACCACAAGAACGCCACCATCAACATCGCCCCATCAGAAGCACTCCTCGGCTACACGCCTCGCCTACACCCTACAGACCCTCCTCCATCACTAAACCAACACGTGGAGGACAGGAAACAGATCGCCCTCGAAAGGTGTGCACAAGCGATCGAGGCCATCAATCGCACCGCCCATCAAACGCCACCACCCCAGTTCAACGTGGATCAAGAGGTCTGGCTAGAGGCCAAGAACCTCCGACTACCCTACCAGACCCCCAAATTAGCCCCTAAGCGACACGGCCCTTTCCGCATCAGTAAACAGGTGTCACCGGTGGCGTATCAGCTCCAGCTACCCAACGCCTGGAAGATCCACAACGTGTTCCACGCCAGCCTCCTCACCCCTTATCGCGAGACCCCGCAGCACGGCCCCAACTACATCAAACCACCCCCCGAACTGATCGAGGGTGAACACGAGTATGAAGTCGAGGCCATCGTTAATCACCGCCTCCACGGGAAGCGGAAGAACCTGCAATATCTCCTCAAATGGAAGGGATACCCAGATGCAGACAACACATGGGAACCGGCCCCCCAAGTACACGCCCCCGCACTAATCGAAGAGTATCACCAAAGACGCCCGCTCGAGCAACCGCATAAAAGGACGGGTCTGAGGACCCGAAGTAGCATCCTCTCCCCACACTCCGAACTACTATGTCCCACCAGACCATCCACCTCTCCCCCGTCGAAGATGCCAACTACGCCCCCGCCTCGCCCACCGACTCCGATGCCTCCACCGAGGCCCTCTTCATCCCCGCCCCAGGGACCCCCTACCAGACGACCAGTCCCCATGGAGCCCTTCCTCTTGTTGAGGACCCCGCGCCCACTAACTCAGCACGGGTGCTTGCAGTGGACCTCGCCGTCGGCGCTACGCAGCCAGCCATACCCCTATCACCCCGAGCCGTTAGCGCTATCGTCGAAGGACAAGCCGACGCCCTCACGGCTCCAGTTCTCCTCCGCATGGTCCGCGGTCTCATCATCACCGCCAAGCGCACCGAGGACCGGATGGAAGCCGTTAGGTTTACGGCCGAAGAACAAGCCGCGGAACTGGAGCAAAGCCGGGACCAACGCGACATCCTCGCCCTCGGCGCCAGGGCCCTCCAGCTCGACTGCAAAGCCAAGACCGAATCCCTCCGCCTCGCCGACCTCACCATCCGCCGCCTGGCCAGCCAGCCCGCAAGGGCGGACACTCCGCAGGGTATACAGTCTGAACCCCCTGCCGGCTTTATCGAGAATAATGGCCAGCTCCACTACTTCTCCATCCCCCTCCAAGGCGGCAGCAACGACCGCCGCATCGCCCCCTACATCCAACTTCTCGACGGACCCGTTCCCCGCGCCGCTGGTACCCTGGGAGGCCCTGACGACCCTGTCTTTACTACAGAGGTCTACGCCCAGCCCAGCTCCAACGTTGGTGTCGCCAATCCGCCAGTACCCAAGTGGCTACTCCGTGCCATCGACAGAGACTCCGAGATCTTCGATGCCTTCGCATTGGAGGTCCAAGATACGACCCAGGACTGGGGTCTCTACACGGACATCTGCCGCTACCACCACACCGACGTCGAGCTCACCAATATCGCCTCCCGCATCCGCGCCCTCGAAGCTGAAGAGGCCGAGACCCGCAACACCCTCGCCAACTGCCGCCGCCGCCTCCACGCCGCCAACGCCGGAGAGACCCTCGCCCACCTCGCCGGCAACGATGCCGACCGCCACGACCAACGTCACGGGGCGGGGATCATCCGCTACGCGACGCGTGGTCGCGCTCGCATCTAACCGGAGGGTGATGTTACCGTCCCCTCGACCCTGGGACTTCCCCCCCTCGATCGACGGGGATATCAGTCATGCGGACGACCCGATGGAGTTGGATGACCCGGAATAGCGGTAAGATCGGACTAGTACTATTCGTATACGCCTCACCTGATGTGGATGGACTACATGAGTCGCCTTGTGACTCAGCCCTTATGTACGCAACTCGCAGCCCCGTATCCTCGTGCCCCGTGCCCTGTGCCCCGTACCCTGTACCCTGTAGTAGTATAAGTACGACTCTCTAGTGACTCTAGGTCGCTAAGTTGAGTCTCCTGTCCGTCTTACGACGGCAATAGCATCTATTCCCCACTCCTAGCCAGAAGGCGGCCGCTAAAGAGCCTTGTCACTATCACCCCGAGTCTACTCGTTATCGTCGCGTAAGCAGCGGTGACAAACTCAGTGGTGTTGTTCCTATCTTTCATGACATGTGCCAAGATACTTGTGTTGGATTCATTGGTCCACTTTAGGATTGTGATCAATGCCCTAACTGTGGCCAATCCCGTTATCGACCTGGTACAAAAGAGCCCTACTGCCAATTCGTATCCATTCCACTGGGTTCTGTGATCCAGGCTCTTTATGGCTCGCTTGAGACTGCCAAGAAAATGCACTACTGTGAGCGGACAACAGCTGACATTCTGGAGCATGCTCGGACACACGGTGGGAGCATCAGGGAATACAGCAATACTACCTACAGTCAGGATTATCTGGATGCAGTTGAAACTGGAAAAATCAAGAAGGATGACGTTCTCGTGCAACTCTCCCTTGATGGTGCTCAGCTCTACCAGGACAAGGAATTGGACTGTTGGATCTTTGTGTATGTCATTCACAATCTTGCTCCCAACTTGCATTACAAGAAGAAATTCATCATCCCTGCTGGGTTCATCCCTGGCCCGGCAAAACCAAAGAACATGGATTCATTCCTTTTTGCGACACTATATCACATTTCTGCGCTCCAAAGGGAAGGCTTACAGATCTGGGATGCCTCGACACAAACCCACATACCACACTCATTTCTGTTTATCTTTGTAACAGCTGATGGTCCTGCAATGGCAATGATCTCAGGCATGGTTGGACATAGTGGCAAGTTTGGATGTCGCCTATACTGTGGGCTTCCAGGGCGACACCGAGAGCGAGATGGACACTACTTCCCTGTGATGCTGAAACCCAACAACTATGACATAGCGGGATGTGATCATAACAACATAACATTCTCACATCTGAAGCAATACCAACAGGATGTGTCATCTCGTTACCAGAGGAACCTTCGGAGACTTCTCGAAGCCAGTAATCTTTTGCAGTACAAGGATCACTGTCTCAAGACTGGCTTATGCAAGCAAACTATCTTGAGCAGGCTGCGAGAGGGTCTGGGTCCGAATATATTTCCCCTGGATATCATGCACTTGATCAATCTCAATGATCCTGACTTGTTCTTGGGTCTCTGGCGTGGCACAGTTAAGGTTTATCCACCTGACACACTAGAACTTTGGGACTGGTGAGTACTAGTTGGCAAAGTCTGGCAGGCTCATGGAAAAACTGTTGCATTGGCAACTCCGTTCATTCCATCCTCTTTTGGACATGCACCTCGAAATCCTGCCGAGAAGATCAATTCTGGGTACAAGGCATGGGAATTTCAGATATACCTTTTTGGTCTCGGACCTGCTCTTCTTCGACACATCCTCCCCAAAAAGTACTGGGCCAATTTTTGCAAATATGTTTCAGGTGTTTGTCTCTTGCAGCAGTGGGTTATATCTCCTGCAGATCTCCTGCATGGACACAGATTGCTTTGCGGGTTTGTGAAAGAATTCAAGGAACTCTATTACCAACGATGCAAGGACTGCATCCACTTTGTTTGACAAAGCATCCACCTCCTTACTCACATCACATCAGAGACAATCCATGCTGGTCCACTTGCTTGCTACGCTCAGTGGACAATTGAAACTGCTATTGGGAATCTTGGGGATGAAATCCGTTAGGATCGCGATCCTTATGCAAATATTGCTCAACGAGGGGTTCTATGTGCACAACTGAACTCAATCCTTGCAATGATGCCGAATCTAAATCTGGGGGACAAGGACTCACTTCCGTGTGGTGCAAAGCAGCTCAAACTGGGCTATGCTCTCCTTCGACCATGTGAAGATACTGCAAGACGAGTCACAGAAGCCGAGGCAAGTGTGATACTAACTTATTGGGAGGAGAAAGGGTGGCCGAATCGGGATGCATGGCCTAGAGCCATCATGCAGTGGGCACACCTTCAGCTGCCCAATGGACAAAAGGCATGCTCCTGGTGGTATGAGGCACGTTCTATGCGGCCTCTTCGAAAGACAACATGTGTCAAGGTAAGTAGATTTGCTTTATCTCCATAGCATCCAACACCTATCATTTGGATTACAGTTGATTGTCGAAGGAGCTCCTGATGTTGCTGATGTCAAATATTTCTTCCGATTGCACTTCGGCAACATCATTCACTCTCTTGCAGTTGTTTCTGTGTTTTCTCCACCGGACAAGGGGCTTCTTGAAGAGTCACACCGTGCTGCGTATATCTGTCACCATCTGGGGGCAGCTGCATTAAGGGTTGTGGATGTTAAAGCAATTACCTCTGTTGTGTCCATGGTCCCCGACTATCAAGTCATGCCAGAGGGGGATATTGTCATTCCGGAGAACCAGTTTTCACTTGTGGATGTGCCATTGCAGAAACTGGCTTCGTTGTGTGGGACACTCAGTGAAGGAGACGATGATAATGGAAATGAAGATGATGATGATGATAAAGATTAGATTACTAGTAATATACATTTCTTGAGACTGAGCACATTGTAGGATTGCAGAACACAAGCCAAACTAGCTCAATAGCATGGCCTAACAGAGGAACAAGCCATCGGACACAGACTTGGAAACATCATGACAGTGTCACTGTGACAGTGATGTCACATTCTTACTGACACAGTGATGTGGCAATGCCCTGCTCTTGCTGTAGTCTTGCTGCGACTCTTGCACTGCTCCACCTCCTTTATTCTCCAAGGCAGCAACATTTTCTTCTCATCTCATTTCTTGCTGGTTCCGGTCAATTGTTACAGTATTCTTGTGTCGTCAGCATGGCTCTTGAATCTGCCAGGTTACTAGTAAACACATCCATGGTGTCGCCTTCAAATACAAGATCCCTGACAACAGACCTTCTGCAAAGTCCATATTCCGACACAAATCTGCCCCATAGTCAGCTTTACAGCCAGAACCCATTTTTCCCGATAGAACCCATGCTTAATGGGTGCATGTCTTCAAGTTCAAGTGTAAGTACATTACTACTAGTATATGCAGCTCAAAGTAAGGCTAACATACTCAGAACACGCTATTGTCCCCTGTGGAGCTACAACTTGGTTGCATCTCTGAGCAACAACTGCTGGCCAGCGGGAATAGTGCATATCTGCAGTCTCAACTCACAATTGAACAACAACTACAGAAGATCAGTGAGCTGGAGATGCAGATTCGGGCTTAGGAGATGGATGTGATAATGTGGAGGACACGGTATACCAACACGCAGTGAGCTTTGCACTTGGCCTTGCAGTAATCTGTCGCGAAATGGGGATTCTCTATGATCATCAACAGAGACACGCTCGACAAGCTCATTCAAAACATCCCAAAATCTGGTACATCCTCAAATTCCCTGCCCACCAGCAAGGATCAGCCCCCTCCCCTGGATCCAAAGAGCTACTGCAACATGCGGTTCTAGACTGCAAAATCATTTGAAATGTTTTCTGGTAATCTGGTGGGTGAGACTAATGGCCTGGCCACAAGACAGAAGAGGCATGGTTGGCATCGAAGGTCATCTGAAGGCAAGGGTCAGCACCCATATCTTGAAACCATGGATGGTGGCCCAATACCCCAAGAGATACTCATCAAGGTGAGACAAAAAGCTTGACAACTCTGGCAGGCTTTGAACACTGCTGGTCTGGCGCCATCTTCATGGGGAAAGGCCAGCAAAGTTGCATACACATATTTTCACAGCAAAATGCTAAATGAGCCCGAGTTCGAGTTCTTCAGGTATTGTGAAGGCAACTGGAAAATCACCCGATGGGCCACAAAAGCGTATGCGTCCTGGAAATGCAATCACCTTGACGATAGAAAGACACCTTGTGCAAACAAACAGAAGCATAAACTTCTTGATGATCCAACCCTTCTTCAAATCGGCAATGAACCAACTGAAGACATGGCTATGTCTATCACTGGATGTACCGCTGTCAAAAACTGTGGATCACCCTCACACATACAACTTGAATCTGATTCAGATGTTATGCGAGTATGTCCACCACTGCTACATGATTGTGCCATCCAACACTGCTCACTGCCAGCAGCAGGCCATCACATTTGCGGATCCCCTGTACGTGCAGTCGTGGCTACTAATAGTCTTTGTGATTTTGCTGATTTTTTAAATCCACAGTGACAGTGACGATCTCTATGACGAAGTTGATAAGAATGATACGTGTGGCACCACTGGCCCCTCCACAATTTCAGAGGGCGACTCCGCTGTCTCCGCTACTACTAATTCTTCCACTGTACCTTCCGTCTTTACAACCCCTGCTGCTGCCGCTACATCATCTATTCCTCCAACCTCGGCTGCTGCCAAACCTTCTATCTTGCCGACCCCTGCTGTCTCTGAAGAAGACAATGGCCAGACGTGTCCCCAAGGTTCTGATTCAACTTCTGAACCAAGTATGACAGAGATGACACTGGCAGGGACTACCCATGGTTTGTCATCAACATCATCCCCACCCGACTTGGAACAAGCACCCACTGCAACCATTGACAATACTGAAGAGGCTGGACAAAGTCGGACATCAGCCAAGCGAGCTAAGCTGGGGCCTGCTGTTGTCGGGAAGGGTTTGACAGATAAGTAATGTCACTGTCTGAACTGTCTGATGTCCGTTGGCCGATACATGAATAGGAATTTCTGCATGAAAGAGTGGCTAGAACAGAACCCTAATAGCTCAAAGGACACATTCGAGAGCTACTTCAAAGCACTCACACAGGATGTCAAGAAGGTATATAGCGATATAATGGATTCTTCGCACACTCCATTTGTATGCTGCTGATCCTTCTTTCAACACAGAAATATAGAGATCTCGCAGCTGCAGCTGTACGTGCCCCGATTGCTTGTGTGCAATAAGCACACCCTGTTGACAACATAATTAGCACAAGATGTCTCGAAAGGAAAAGAAGAATTGTGAGTTCTGAGTTCAATAGTTCGGATTTCCGGCCATGCTCACAATATCTAGGCATTGATATGCCTGCAGCACAGTGAAGGCCCCGGGCCATGGAATTGCCTGGCATCGAATTGCCATCAACCTTGGTGGTGTCTTGCCAGTGTCTTACCAATCTCACAAGTCGCACAAGCCACACATTATGAATGCATTGGGAAATTTATACTCTGGTGAGCAAGTCAATTGACATACAGGAAAGGAGCAGAAGGGGGAACATGGATAGGGAGTGTGAACAGGGGTAACCAGGAAAGGGAAGGTGCTGCACTTATAACTGTAGTATGCTGTACTGTCTGCCAATGGAATGAGAAGAATTTTCATTTCTTATATCCCCTACTGGAAATTATAAGAAATTTGAGTGTCGGGTAAAGCAGTGAAATGGACTACAATTTCTTGTGATCTGCTATTGAGCACAAAATCCTCTGTCTTCCATTATGAGTCACTCAACGTGTGGGAAAGACTGGTAATGTCTCCCAATTACCCGATAGTTGACTGGGCCTCAATGTTGAACAGAGCAGCATTTACATGAGCAGAAGAAGTATGCCGACAAGTCATGAATGATGACCATCGATGACCTTCCATTTGGTGGAAAAGTTTTTATTTTATTGGGTGACTTTCGACAAACATGTCCAGTCATTCCCGGAGGGTCTCATGCACAGATCATCGATGCGTGTATTCAATCCTCCCCCTTATGGAAGAACTTTTCCCTCCGTCACCTTACACACTTAATTCGCAATGCCGAGGATCCAGAATATGCTCACTTTGTAAATTCAATTGGAGATGGCACAGGACCAGAAATCTTGCTCAACATTCTATCCCATACAACTGAAAAAGAAGAGCTAATAAACTTTGTCTTTCCCGACTCCGTCCTGCTCAATCCATTGATATGCATTGCACGAGGTATTCTTGCCCTGACGAATAAACAAGTTGATGATTACAATGCCATTATTCTCGAACGCATTGATGGCAAATGCAAACAGTATCTAGCTGCAGACTCAATCAAAGAAGTGACAGAAACAGGACTCCTTTCAGATGAAAATGTGCTGTACTATGCATCCTGTCAAATGCTTCCGGGATTGCCCCCTTTTTGTTTAGATGTGAAAACAAACACAGTTTTTCGAATACTTTGAAATTTCTCCATTGACCGTCATCTTGTCAAGAAAGTTAAAGTAGTCATTACCGGTGTAGGCAATCACATAATAATAGTAAAGGTCCTCAGAGATTGTCCTTCTCTTGCCGAAATGGCCGAAGAGGACATTATCCTACCCCGCATTTCCTTTATGCACACTCTCCACTCTGGTCACACCTTACTCTGTCAGCAATTTCCCCTGGCTCCTGCATACAGCACAACTTTTCATAGCTGCGAGGGACTTACATATGACAAAATCGGGATTGACTTAACAAGGCCTGTATTCACACACAGACAACTTTATTCAGCGCTTTCCAGAGTCAGATGCCGCACTGATGCAAAAGTACGTTTGCAGGTTGAAGAAAGAATGACAACAAACATTACTTACAGTGCTTTCAGAAAGTCTTGTTGCACGTCATTTTTTGAGTCGAAAATAGAAAAAAATTAAAAAAATTAAAACAATTCGACAAAATAACAAATCACCCGTTCCCTTCCACCACGCTATCATACACCTCTAGAACTCCTTTAATAACAATCTATAAATCATGGCCAACAAATTCTGACACAATACAACCCAACATCTTCTCCTGCAGTGGCCGATGCCGACCAACTCCATTTCCGAAGAAATTTCAGTTCTGGGGGGTCAATGGGATAGATGACAAAGTGTCCACTGATCGGAGAGATGAGGACCAACCCAGTGGTGAGGCCACAATGTTGTGGGCCGGTTTTAACGATCACTGACACTAATTATCGTCCTCATAACTTCAAGCATGCATATGCACAACATGCCCAGCACGAAATTTTGCTTGTCTGTCTCTAAAGTTTATGTCTCACTTCTTTCCTACAATGCAGACTGGCGCTGGTTGCAGACCCACCATCCTACATGTCTTTCCCTGAAGAGAACGAGCACTTCTCAATGTTCTCATCCAAGTACATTGTTGCCACCTGCTTCGACCACCATGCTGCCCGACATCGGCCTGGCGATGTCCCTTGTCACTGCACCGCCCATGTGCTCGAAAGGCAAGCGGAGGGCACACATGTACTGGTACCAAAGAGTGAATGTATTGAAACTGTATTTGCCACTGTCAACAGGCACCCTAGTCTATACTGTATGCTATGGCCAAGAAAGCAGAGTGTTGTTTGTAGTTGGCCAGCTGTGTTCCACTGTCTGACAGTCAGTGTTGAAATGTTGAAGATCTGAAGTTATTTGGTCACAGGGCCGTCATCTTGCCTCAGGGGTCAGGGCAGCAGGAAAGAGGGGGGAGGAGGGGCATGACAATTGACATTAGTCACTGCAAAACTGGCCTAAGATTTTCTGGACTCACCACCGGGTTGGTCCTCATCTATCCAGTCAGTAGACACTTCGTCATCTGTCCCATTGACCCCCCAGAACTGAAATTTCTTCGGAAATGGAGTTGGTCGGCATCAGCCACTGCAGGAGAAGATGTTGGGTTGTATTGTGTCAGAATTTGTTGGCCATGATTTATAGATCATTATTAAAGGAGTTCTAGAGGTGTATGATAGTGTGGTGGAAGGGAACAGGCGATTTGTTATTTTGTTGAATTGTTTTAATTTTTTTAATTTATTTCTATTTTCGACTCAAAAAACGATGCGTGACAAGACTTTCTGAAAGCACTGTATCATGAATTACTTTTACCATCTGTGTAAAATCATGTAAATTTTCAATAAGATGCCTTTCCTTGCCGGAGCAAAGCGAGGCTCGTCTTGTTTATAGTGATCTACACATGCTCGTCCTACAGATATGGGACTTTCTGAAAAATATTTCCTGGAAGTGTTTATTCGACAATGGTGCATGACTCTTCCCTTGATCCGAGTCTCTGGTCATGTTCGACTTCTCCGTCTAGAGGAAAAGCCAGATGTTGATCAATCAGAGGGACTCCAATACTGCCTTTGTAGAAGGTACACAAATGACCTCAAAGCCGCTCTACACTTTCTTGATCGTCACTGATAACAGCTACTGGACGTGCTTGGGCCCGAAACCACAGAGGTGATGCTGATGTGTCACTGTCCAGATACAAACCAAGGTTAGGGATTCTGCTCAGGGCCTGATCGGCTGTCACAAGAAAAGATGTCCGTGAAAACATTTGTGTACAATTGGAATGTTAGATAGTTTTTCTTGGAAGGTCACATGGAGGTCACATTGTGACTGTCACATGTAACTTTACTCCCACCACAATCATGCCTGCCACCTCCGAGACTCGACGATGCAAGTGACTCCAGCAGCTCCAACACAGAAAACAACTGGCAGCTGTTGCTGTAGGGTATGCTGCAGCTATCATCACAATGTATTCCACCCCACACCTGTTCAAGATACCTCAGAACACCTCAGTTCTCACCGGACACCAATGGGTTCATGAGCTGCTTGCTGGCCACCCTTGTCGCTTTCATAACATGATGGGCATGTCAAAGGCTGTGTTTAGAGAGCTTCTAGGTGAACTCCAGGTACATGCAGGCCTTGGCAACACCAGGCACATTGCTCGTGAAGAACAGCTTGCCGTGTTTCTGAGGATGTGTCGGGCAGGTCAGAGCCACTGCAATATGCAGGAAAGATTTCAACATAGCCCCGACACAATCTCAAAGTATGTATGGGTAGTATCTTGGTTCCGGAGCACCACTGATAGTATTGTGAACAGAATTTTTCACCACTTGCTTGGAATGCTTACTTCAACAACATTTTACAACCGGTACATCAAGCTTCTGTCCCTTACTCAGGTGCCATATGAAATAGCAAGCAATCCGAAGCTGTTCCCCTTCTTCAGTGACTGTCTTGGTGCAATTGACGGGTCCCATGTTGACACTTTTGTGCCTGACAACATGCTTGCACACTATCAAGACCGGAAGGGCCGCATATCACAGAATGTTCTCACGGTGTGTACCTTTGATATGTGATTCAGTTATGTCCTTGCTGGTTGGGAAGGAAGTGCTTCTGACAGTTGAATCTTTGATGATGCACGACGACATGGCTTTGCAATTCCTCCAGGGAAAACATATCTTGCTGATGCAGGCTTCCCTCTTTGTGACGTGCTACTTGTGCCATACCAAGGGTGATAAGCTCCGCCTCTGGCATGGAGAGAGGTGAGGTGTTTGATGGACCAACGGACTGGCTGGGATCACGTGATCCCATGACTCCTTACGATACACGCATGGCTCATCGACTCGGACTGGATGACTGAGATTCTTACTGTACCACTGACTGATGGTCTGGCTTGGCTGACTGATATGTGCATCATGCTGACAGTGTATGATAGGTAGATGACTGATCACTTACAAACCGGCTTAGCAACCGGTTTTAGGACTATTAGTCATACTGGTTTGAACTTGTATATATATGACTCTCTACGAACAGTTGAGCCTTAAGCTCGACTTTGCTTTGCAATCACAGCCTCTTGTTCACTCCTGTTCACTGCGCGGCTCCTTTCTACTCTCCCATTTACTTCTAAAGGTCCTTAAAGGCGGACCTTGCCTTTGAAGCTTAGTGATTGTGCTATAACAATCAACATGCATCTCAGGAGTCTGAATCATGTGTCTCGGCATGCCTCGGACTGCACACCTTCCTAAACCGTCAGGTGTGCATGAAGCCCCGCTGCGGGCTTAACACAAGTTGAGCTTCTCTTAAGCCAACCTGGCTGATATACTACTCGACCTCGGAAGAAAATGGAAGCTCTCAAAGAGCCCTGACATCAGGTTCTGAAATAGAACCACTGACGACCTCCCTTTAGAAATACAAGGGAAAGCCTTCTGGCTAGAATCACAAACTGAAGGACGATCAGCATATCACCTCAGAGACGGGCTATACACATACCCCGTGGAATACATCAACGGGACCTGGTACAAAATCAGTTGGACCATCGACCAGTGCTACGAAGTTAGCAGAGAAGACGAGATCGAAGATCCCCAAAGATCAGGACTAGGAACCAAAAATTAACCATTCCTACTCACCCCAGATCTCGAACGAATCCACACAGAAGTCACCCAAGGAAGTGACGACATCCCTGAAGCAGAAACCACTTCACCAGTATCAGATCCAGACTTTCCCACTACAGACCAAGCTCACGCACTGGTCATCGAACAACTCACCCAAGCAATGGCAGCAAGCAGCAATTGCTGTGGCTCATGTACAACCTGCACAAGTAGCAGGACCAGCACAACCAGCACAACCTCCCGCCGGAGGACAACCAGGCAGAGGAGGAGGACAACCCCAACAACCTCCAGCCGGAGGACCACCAGGCGGTCGAGGAGGCGGAGGAGGTGGAGGAGGTGGCGGAGGCCAACCAGCAGTCGGACAACAAGTCGCAGGACAAGCTGCCGCAGCCCCACCTCGCTCAGAACCCTTAAAAGGAATGATACCACAGATCTTCGCAGGCGACCGAAAGGACACCGAACGATTCATGCAACAGTTCGGAGCCTATCGATTCCTCAATCGACACAACTCCACCTTTACAAACAAAGCAGAAATGGTGGCTTATGCCCTCACCTTTATCAAAGGACTGCAAGTCGACGACTGGGCTCACGACATGGCAGACCAGCTGTCCATCAAAGTAGAAGGAAACCCGGTCACAGGAGACCCCCCAACGCACACCGAAGGAGACCAAGCCCTCTGGGACTGGTTCGCACGATCCTTCAGAGACGCTTTTACGGACTCCACCAGGAAGCAAGACGCCTACTCCCGTCTCACAAAAATGGAACTGAACATGGATAAAGTCGATACATCCATCACCCTCTTCAAACACCTCATCAGAGAAGCAGGATGGGGACCCGATGCAGAAGGAACAATCAAACTATTCCAAGACATCCTGCCTGTCGGACTTCATCGCACCATACGACAACGAGAGACATTGTGTTAAGCCCGCAGCGGGGCTTCGTGCACACCTGACGGTTTAGGAAAGTGTGCGGTCCGAAGCGTGCCGGAGCACATGTTCAGACTCCTGAGATGCGCGTTGATTGGTATAGCCCAATCACTAAGCTTCGAAGGCAAAGGTCCGCCTTTAAGGACCTTTGAAGTGTAGATGGAAGAGTAGAGAGGGGCCGCGCAGTGAACAGGAGTGTACAAGAGGCTGCGATTGCAAAGCAAAGTCGAGCTTAAGGCTCAACTGTCCGTACGAAGTCCTAGATATACAGGTTCGAATCAGGTATGACTAATAGTCCTATAACCGATTGGTAAGTCAGTTTGTCAGTCCATCAGTCATGCTCAGTCATCATATAGTACACTGTCAGCATGATGCGCGTATCAGTCAGCCAATCCAGAGTCATCAGTCAGCGGTACAGTAAGGAATCTCAGTCATCCAGTCTAGTCGATGAGCCACGCGTGTATCATACAGGAGTCATGGGATCACATGATCCCAGCCAGTCCGTCGGTCCGTAAAACACCTCACCTCTCTCCGTACTAGAGGCGGAGCTTATCACCACCCTCCCCTCAAAGAAGCGCTTCCACGCGCTAGTCGGATCCCTCGTTGTCATCGGGGACGTAGTCGTAATCGGGGGAAGGGGAGCGAGGGGCGTAAGAGGGGCCCGCATTCTCGAACTCGTCCAGGACCACCTGGGTGATGGCCTGGCGCATAGCAATTCCTGCGCTGCTGAGCTCTCCCTTGCAAAGGTCGTCGCACCCCGTGTTGTTGTGGTCGTATTCGATTTCTCGCTCCTCTAGTGTGAGGTAACGAGCGTGGCGTTGGCGGGTGAGGTAGTGGCCGTTGGCATGACGGCGGCGGCCTCTATAAGGGCAGGTGGCAGGCATTTGATTCCTGAAGAAACAGTGGTGGCGGGGGACTCGGCACCAACCAGATGTCGAGATCGAGCAGAGGTGGTGGGGTGTTTCGCAGTGGGTGGAAAGGTGGTCATACCACGGGCAATAAGAGCAGCGTTTCCGCTCTTCGAACTCCTCACGGGCTAGTGCGTCATCCGTGGCGTTCTCGCTATTCCACCAGACCCTGCTGCCTGCTCCTCCCCTCAACCTGGAGTCGGGCCTGGTCGCTCGGTTGGTACTGTAGGGCACGTTACCGCGCCTGTCTCGTCGGTGTCGCCATGCCAGTTCTCCTCTCTCGTGATCTTCATCCACCAGCTCCAGAAGCCGCTCTCGTACGTTGGCCCGGATTAGTCTCTGGCGGACCGCCTTAGTTCGGCCGATGTGTGCGAGTTGGTGGATCCCGAACTCAGCCCTCCTTTTCTGTACGTGGGCCTCGAGAGCTTGGATTTCTTTGAGGCAGAAGGCCAACTTGTGCTTGTCGGCCTCGAGGTTGTGAAGGCGAATGATGTCCGCCTTCACTCTGTAATCTCCCAAGTCCTTGATCGCCCTCTCCATCGGGCCTCCAATCATCCTTTCTTCTGCTAGTAACGTGAAATATCTGTCATTGCGGTAGTCGGCAGGTGCCGCCCAGGATGCAGGAGCGGCTTCTAAGGTGTCCGCGTATATGGGTCGTCCCGCCCCCATGGTCCCGTAGATAGTGGGTTCCCCCGTAATGGTGTCGAGGCGGAAGCGCACAAACCTTGCGTCCACCTTGACTGCTGGTTCTGCCTCGGTCGCCGGGACTTTGATGGAGGTGCGGTGGATTTCTGGCTGGAACCTTACCCGGTCATCTCCCGGGTGTGTCTGTACGAGGTCATCTACATCAACTTCGATGGTGTAATGTGAGGGGAAGCTGTGCATGGACATGGCTGGGGAGGAGCTCGGTGTCGTGCTCGATACCGAGGACAGCAGAGTGGCAGCACGGTGGACTTCATTAGTCTCGGGGTCCAGTACTAGAGGGTGATCAGCCTCTTCCTGTCGCTCCAGCATGAGTTGTGCTGCCGCCAGGCCACTCGGGGAGTAGAAGAGTCTTTCCCTCGCAAAACTACTAAGACTGCGGACGAGATTTCGCGGGTCTTCTGGGTTGTTTTGGGGGAGTGTGCCGGCACGTGGGGGAATAGGGAGTGGTTCAGGGCTGGGGACCCGGCTTGGTCCGTGGACACTGTATAACGAAGGGGATAGGCGTAGGTATTCTTCCATCCCAAAGCTGGGGGGTGTGTCTGTTGGCAGGGTGTATTCTGGTTCTTCGGGGAAGGCTGGTGGTGGTTCCGTGGTAGGGTGGAGGGAGGCTTCTAATATTGCTACCTCTTCCGTGTCGACCGCTAATATGGCGTTGCGAGTGGCAGGGGAGGGAGAGCTGTACTGTGAGGACATCAGGGATAGGTTTTCGAATTGTGAGCACAGTGTGGTGATGTCGGGAAGTGGTGAGGACTCCATGGTTGATCCTTGGGGGTTTATAACCATTCTCCGGATGGCCTTGGGGTTCTTATCGTGGAATTCTTTTACTTTAACGGAGGCGTTGTTCACATTCCGTTTCGGTTCCCAGGAGTCGTGGGCTTTGGAGACTCCTTTCCACCGGACAAGATACTGTAGCGTTTTTGCCTTCCCTGTTCGCCTTGAGGCTAACACGTTATCTACTTCCCACTCCTCGTGTCCTTCGATCAAGTCAGGAGGTGCCTCAGGGAAGTTAGGCCCATGTAGTTCCGTTTCCTTATATGGGTGGAGTACGGCCGCGTGGAATGCATTATGGATCTTCCACGCGGCTGGGAGGTCCAGTCTGTATGTCACGGCGCTGAGCACTTCCATTACTTTGAAGGGTCCAAAGTGCTTGGCCCTTAATTTCATTGTGGGGTGTGTTGTTCGTAAATGGGTCCCTTCCAACCAGACTTTCTGATCCATTCGGTATCTTTGGAAGTGTGGGTTCTTGGTCCAAAGGGATTGCGCCTTGCTGATGGCTTCTTGGGCGCTTTTCCTGGCTTCTAGAAGTTGGGACTTCCTTTCTTCGATTGCTGGTACATTCCCGACACGCGTGGGTTGATGAGTGTGGGGAATGAATCCCATCCATAATTCGTATGGGGGTTTCTTGGTAGTTGACAAAGGACGGGAATTTATCATGTATTGCGCGACCTTGAGCCAGTCTGCCCAATTGTCTTGTTGATGATTGCAAAAGATCCTCAGGATGGTTTCTACCGTCTGGTTCGTTCTTTCCGATTGCCTGTCTGTTTGAGGATGATAGGCCGAGCTCATGTTCTGCTTGATTTCAAGTTGGGCGCAAAGTTCCTTGAAGAATTGTGAGGTGAACCGCGTGTCTCTGTCCGAGATAATTCTTTTAGGAATTCCGGTGTAGGGGAATGTGTGGTCTCTGAAGAGCCTCACGACTTCCTCGCTTCCCATATCTTCTTGACACGGAATCAAGATTACGGCCTTCGTGCAATCGTGATCGGTGATGGTGAGAATCGTATCACAGCCGCGTGAGTTGGGTAATTTCGTGATAAAATCGACTGTGATGGTGGCAAAGGGTGTTGTATCTTCACCAGGACCGATCGGTGCAATGGGGGGCACGTTGCGGTGGGTGATTGTTTTTACCGCCTGGCAGGTGGCACACCCTTTGACGTAATCCTCCATGTCTTTATGGATCGTGGGCCACCAGTAGTCTCGTTTTAGCATCAAGTAGGTCTTCCAGACTCCAGGATGTCCCGATGTCGGAGTGTTGTGGTACTCCTGGAGGAACGTACGTCGGAGTTGTATGTCTTCAGGGACCACTAAGGATCCCGCCTTCCACCAGACCTTCCATTCGTCTTGGTAAATGCCATGCCTTTTCTTCCACTTTTGGCATAGTTCGCTGTTTGCCTTTTGTAATTGATGGACCTGTTGTTCCAGGATCGAGATTTCAATTGCTCTGGCGAAGAGTTCGTTTGGCAGAGCTGTGGTCTCTTCATTGTCTGCTGATCCATCGTCGTGGTCTGGGTGTCGGGATAGAGGGTCTGCTTGGTTTCGCTTACCCGGGAGGTGGACTAATTCGAAGTCGAAGTCAGCCAGGAATGCAATGTATCTAGCGATGCTTCGGTTCAATTTTTGTGGGTGTCAGTAGTAGCGGAGGTTGTCGTGGTCCGTGTAGATGATCAATTTGTGGGGGGATCCCATCACTAGGTGTTGTACACGTTTCAGGCCTTCTATGATGGCCAGGAATTCTCTGTCACCGATGGAGTAGTTCCTTTCGGCTGCATTTAGTGCTTTTGAATGATAGGCTACTGCTCGTCGTTTGTTGTCATCATCCCTTTGGTAGAGGATGCTCCCAAGTGCGAAAGCAGAGGCATCAACTTCAAGTTCGTATGGTTTTGCTGGGTTCGGGTGCCAGAGGACCGGCTCAGTGGTTACTCGTGTGATGAGTTCATCCAACACCTTTGTGCACTGCTCAGTCCAGATGAAGGGGGTGCCTTTCTTGGTAAGATTGTGTAGTGGTCGGGCGATGGATGCGAATCCTTGGATGAAGGGACATTGGTATCCTAACACTTCCAAGGTTTTCCTGACTTCTTCTACTGATTTGAGAGTTCTGGGCCATTTGGATATGCCTTTGACCTTTGCTGGATCAATGCGGACTCGGCCTCCTCCGACGAGCCACCCTAGGATTTCCATTTCGTCCTTTTCGAACTGACATTTCTTTGGTTTGAGGAAGTAAGAGCATTCTTCCATTTTGTCAAGGAAGTCGTGGACGATCTGTTTGTGTAGTTGGCGGCCTTCTTCATCATTGGCCGTGGCCACCCACCAATCGTCCATGTAGTTCCCCAGGTTTTCAGGGTATTTCTGGAGTAGGGGGCGGAAATCTCGGTGCATAGTTCGTTGGAAGAACGGGGGTGCATTCGTGAGCCCGAAGTACATTACTCGGGGAACATAGGTGCCTTGGGGAGTTTTAAACGCTGCCTTGGTTTGGTCCTCTTCAGCAATGCGTATGTTATTATATCCCCAGCGGATATCGAACTTAGAGAAGAGTAATTTGCCGTGCAGTCTTTCCAGTGCGGACTGTATATTGGGCAGGGGGTTGTTGTCTCTGACTGTGTACTTGTTCAGCTGTCGGTAGTCCATGATGATTCTCTTCTCCGAACTGTCTTTCTTGTTGATGAAGTAGACTGGTGCCGTGTAAGGTGATGGTCCTTCGTAGATTTGTCCTAGCTCTTCTTCTTCGAGAATCCATTTTTGTAGAAGTTCTCGTTCGTCTTTGGATAGGGGGTATACCTTGCAATTTAACTCCCTTGGTGCGTCTGGCGTTAGCTTGATCGTCATGTCTTCCGATCTTGCCGGAGGGAAGTGTCGTGCTTCTTCTTCAGAGAATACCTTTTGGTGTTTTCGGTATTCTTTTGGGATGGTATCGATGGTGAGGTGGATTTTGTCTTTATCCGCCTTCTGGGCCCATTCTTGTGCAATATTGGTCCGTCGCACGTAGATGGCTTCATCTTCCTTGGGCTTCCCTAATTGCTTGATCACCTCTCTCTGCATAAAGAAGATGTTCTTGGCAAGATGCATGTATTGGCTGCTTTGAAGTTGTACCGGGTCTCCTGAGACTTTTCCTGTCTTCCAGTTGATTGTTGGGTTGAAATCGTAAAGGAAGGGGTATCCTAGGATGATGCGATCCTTTCCTAGGCTTGTGATGTAGAATCTCTGGAGCATGTGTTTGTCTCCCTTGACAATACAGAGCCAGCAGTAATGGGTGATCTTCCCTTGTTTGTTTTCAGTGCTGTCGACATTGTGGACAGTAACTGGTCTAGCCAGTTCCTTGCGTCCTATCCCAAGTCATTTCCAGGTATCTTCGTCGATGAAGTTGTCGGTTGCACCACTATCTATGAGGGCGGATTCGTCGGCCTTGGATTGCGAAGTGCAAAAAGAAACATTCATATTCAGAGTTGAGAGTTTCCTAATGTACATCATATCTTGCAATCCCGTTGCTCTAAGCCAGACTGTCGGCTTCGAGCTTCCTAAAAATCTGCTTTGGCCGATAGCTCCTCATAGAGGTTCTCTCGGTCTTCGATAGTCATTCCTCAAATATATTGGAGGACGTCCTTTTTGGTGTAGGAAGGGGGCGCGGTGGTTGAGGTTTCAGCTTCGCTATGCTGTTCCTCTTCTTTGTCTTCATTGATTACCACAGCTCGGACCTTGGGTTTTTCTTTGGTGTACTGTCCTTGGGAGCTACGGGGTCGATCTGGGGCCTTTCCTTTGCCTTTGTCGGGGCAGGCTCTCGACATGTGTCCCAGCTTGCGGCAGCGGAAGCACCTTCCTTCCTTCATTAGTTTGACGCATTCTTCATCTGTTAGCTTTCCGATGGTACGGATGGCGTCGATGTCCATTGCATTCGGGTCTTTTTGTCGTTTGGGCGGAGAGGGTATCTGGTAGTTCTGCATCCTATTGGCTCTGGTCGAGATGTGGCCGGGTCCTCCTTTGGGTCCAATATTGTCGTTTAGGTCTTGCCATCTCTGGACCGTCTTTCGGGTTGCATCGTACCATTCTTCCATGGTTGCTGGTAGGGTTTCTCGTTGGCAGATGACGCAATGGAGTCCGACCGGCAGGATGTCTTGGAACAGTTTAATTGTTCCTTCTGCGTCTGGTCCCCATCCTGCTTCTCTGATGAGACGTTTGAAGAGTATGATGGAGGAGTCGACTTTGTCTATGTCCAGTTCCATCTTTGTAAGACGGGAACACGCGTCTTGTTTCTTGGTGGAGTCGGTGAAAGCATCTCTAAATGCCCTTGCAAACCACTCCCAGAGGGCTGGGTCATTCTCTGCGTGTGTTGGGGGATCTCCTGTGGCTGGGTTTCCTTCCACTTTGATGGATAGTTGGTCCGCCATGTCATACGACCAATCGTTGACCAATGGTCCTTTGATGAAGGTGATGGCATAGGCCACCTGTTCTGCTTTGTTGGTGAAAGTGGAGTTATGTCAGTTAAGGAAGCGATATGCTCCGAATTGTTGCATGAAGCGTTCCGCGTCTTTCCTGTCTCCTTGGAAGATCTGGGGGATCATTCCTTTGAGGGCTTCGCTACGGGGTGGTGCGGCTGCTGCTTGTCCAGCTGCTGGTTGGCCTCCGCCGCCTCCACCGCTGCCTCCTCCACCGCCTCCACCGCCGCCTCTGCCTGGTTGTCCTCCGGCGGGTGGTTGTTGGGGTTGTCCTCCTCCTGCTGGTTGTCCTCCAGCTGGTTGTGGAGCCTGTGCTGGTCCGGCTACCTGTGCCGGTTGTACGTGGGCTACGGCGATTGCTGCCATTGCTGCTGTGAGCTGTTCGATGACCGGTGCGTGAGCTTGGTCGGTTGTGGGGATGTCTGGGTCTGAAGCTGGTGAAGTAGTTTTCGCTTCGGGTGCTTCGTCACTTCCTTGTGTGATTTCCGTGTGGATTTGTTCGAGGTCTGGGGCGAGTAGGAACAGTTGGCTTTTGGTTCCTAATCCTTTTTCTTGAAGATCGATGATTTTGTCTTCCCTGCTAACTTCGTAGCACTCGTCAATGGTCCAGCTGATTCTGTACCAGGTCCCGTTGATGTATTCCACAGGGTATGTGTATAACCCTTCTCTGAGGTGATATGCTGATCGCCCTTCAGTTCGTGATTCTAGCCAGTGGGCCCTTCCCTGTATTTCTGTAGGGAGGTCGTCGGTGGTTCTATTTCTGAACCGGATGTCGGGGCTCTTTGAGAGCTTTTGTTTCCTTCCGAGGTTGAGTAGTATGTCAGCCAGGTTGGCTTAAGAGAAGCTCGACTTGTGTTAAGCCCGCAGTGGGGCTTCATGCACACCTGACGGTTTAAGAAAGTGTGCGGTCCGAAGCATGCCGGAGCACGTGTTCAGACTCCTGAGATGTGCGTTGATTGGTATAGCCCAATCACTAAGCTTCGAAGGCAAAGGTCCGCCTTTAAGGACCTTTGAAGTGTAGATGGAAGAGTAGAGAGGGGCCGCGCAGTGAACAGGAGTGTACAAGAGGCTGTGATTGCAAAGCAAAGTCGAGCTTAAGGCTCAACCGTCCGTACAAAGTCCTAGATATACAGGTTCGAATCAGGTATGACTAATAGTCCTATAACCGATTGGTAAGTCAGTTTGTCAGTCCATCAGTCATGCTCAGTCATCGTATAGTACACTGTCAGCATGATGCACGTATCAGTCAGCCAATCCAGAGTCATCAGTCAGCAGTACAGTAAGGAATCTCAGTCATCCAGTCTAGTCAATGAGCCACGCGTGTATCATACAGGAGTCATGGGATCACGTGATCCCAGCCAGTCCGTCGGTCTGTAAAACACCTCACCTCTCTCCGTACTAGAGGCGGAGCTTATCACATTGCCCGCCACTCTCGACGAATGGTACGATGCCACCAGAAAAACGGTCCAAAGATGGCAGGACCTTAACGACAACATCGGACCAAAAGGGGGACCGGGACACATCTCCACTAGGGCCAACAGAATGCGCGGATACCAAAAGGCACCCCTGCCTAAAAGGCAAAAAGACCCCAACACCATGGACGTCGATGCCATTCGCACAACGGGGAAACTATCCGATGAGGAACACACCCGCCTCATGAAGGAAGGAAGATGCTTCCGCTGCAAAAAGCTAGGACACATGTCGAGAGCATGCCCCGAGAAGGGTAAAGGAAAGAGCCCCGACCGACCCCGCAGCTCCCAAGGACAGTATGTCAAAGACAAACCCAAAGTCAGAGCAGCGGTGATCAACGAAGACGAGGAAGAAGAACCACTCAGCAAGGCTGAAACCGCTAAAACCTCGACCACGGCACCACCTTCCTACACAAAAAAGGACATCCTCCAATATATCAGAGGAATGTCCATCGAAGACTGCGAGACCCTTTACGAGGAAATGTCTGCCCAAGCAGATTTTTAGGCAGCTCAAAGCCGACGGCCTGGCTTAGAGCGATTGGATTGCAAAATACAATGTACATTAGGAAACTCTCGACTCTGAATATAAAAGTCTCTTTTTGCACTTTGCAATCCAAGGCCAATGAATCAGCTCTCATTGATAGTGGAGCTACCGACAACTTCATTGACGAAGAAACATGGAAACGACTGGGAATCGAAAAAAAGGAACTCGCCCGACCAGTCACGGTCCATAATGTCGATGGAACCGAAAATAAACAAGGAAAGATCACACACTACTGCTGGCTCTGCATCGTAAAAGGAGAAAAACACATGCTCCAATGATTCTACATCACGGCACTAGGGAAGGACCGCATCATCCTTGGATACCCCTTCCTCTACGACTTCAACCCCAACATCAACTGGAAGTCAGGAAAGGTCTTAGGGGAGCCAGTCCAGCTCCAAAGCAGTCGCTACATGCATGTAGCCAAAAGAATCTTCTTCATGCAACGAGAAGCGGTCAAGCAAGTAGGGAAGCTGAAAGAAGGAGAAGCCATCTACGTGTGCCGAACCAACATTGCACAAGAATGGGCCCAAAGGCGGATCAAGAAAAGGTCCACCTCACCCTTCACACCATTCCTAAAGAATACCAAAGACACCGAAAGGTATTCTCAGAAGAGGAAGCACGTCGGTTCCCTCCCGTGCGATCTGAAGACATGACGATCAAACTCACCCCCGACACACCAAAGGAACTAAATTGCAAGGTGTACCCTCTCTCAAAAGACGAACACGAGTTGCTCCAGAAGTGGATCCTCAAAGAAGAAGAGCTGGGACACATCTATGAAGGCCCCTCTCCCTACACTGCACCCATCTACTTCATCAACAAGAAAGACAGCTCAGAGAAACGAATTATCATGGACTACTGTCAACTCAACAAACACACGGTCCGAGACAACAACCCGCTGCCCAATATCCAATCAGCACTAGAAAGGCTACACGGAAAGTTGCTCTTCTCAAAGTTTGACATCAGATGGGGCTATAACAACATCTGTATCGCCGAAGAAGACCAACACAAAGCGGCATTCAAAACCCCACAAGGGACCTACATACCGCGAGTGATGTACTTCAGCCTCACCAACGCCCCTCCCTTCTTCCAAAGGACCATGCATCGAGACTTCCGCCCCCTGCTCCAAAAATACCCAGAGAACCTAGGGAATTATATGGACGATTGGTGGATCACCACTGCCAACGACGAAGAAGGAAGAAAGCTCCACAAACAAATGGTCCACGAATTCCTCGACAAAATGGAAGAATGCTCATACTTCCTAAAACCAAAAAAATGTCAATTCGAGAAGGAAGAAATGGAGATCTTAGGGTGGCTGGTAGGCGGAGGATGAGTATGCATCGACCCAGCCAAAGTGAAGGGCATTTCGGAATGGCCAAGAACTCTTCATTCAGTAGAAGAAGTCAGAAAGACGCTGGGAGTGCTAGGGTACCAAAGGCCCTTCATCCAAGGCTTTGCATCTATCGCGAGACCCTTGCACAACCTCACCAAAAAGGGGACCCAATTCAACTGGACTCAAAAGTGCACAGATGCCCTCGACGAACTAATCAAACGAGTAACCACAGAACCAGTCCTTTGGCACCCAAACCCCGCCAAACCATACGAACTTGAGGTAGACGCCTCAGCCTTCGCCTTAGGAAGCATCCTCTATCAAAGAGATGACGACAATAAAAGACAAGCGGTCGCTTATCATTCCAAAGCACTAAACCAAGCTGAAAGGAATTACTCCATTGGAGATCGAGAATTCCTAGCCATCATCGAAGGCCTCAAACACGTTCGACACCTGGTCATGGGAACGCCCCATAAACTCACGATTTACACGGATCACAACAACCTCTGCTACTATCGGCACCCCCAAAAGTTGAACAGACGCGTGGCTCGCTACATTGCATTCCTGGCAGACTTCAACTTCGAACTTGTGCACCTCCCCGGAAAGAGAAATCAAGCAGACCCGTTATCTAGACGCCCCGATCACGACGATGGGACAACAGATAATGATGAAACCACGGCACTCCCAAATGAACTATTTGCAAGAGCCATTGAAATCACCATCCTGGAACGCCAAGTCCACCAACTACAAAAGGAGAATCACGAACTCTGCCTAGCATGGAAAAAGAAATACGGGATTTACCAAGACGAGTGGAAAGTCTGGTGGAAAGCGGGATCCTTAGTTGTTCTGGACAATAGACAACTACGACGCACCTTCCTCCAAGAATATCACGATGCACCTACATCTGGGCACCCGGGAGTTTGGAAAACTTACCAAGCCCTAAGACGCAATTACCGGTGGCCTAACCTACACAAGTGATAAGCTCCGCCTCTAGTACGGAGAGAGGTGAGGTGTTTTACGGACCGACAGACTGGCTGGGATCACGTGATCCCATGACTCACATACGATACATGCATGGCTCCTCGACTGGACTGGCTGACTGAGGCTCTTACTATACTGCTGACTGAAGGATGACTCACAAGCGCATCATGCTTACTGTACAATAGGGTAGATGACTGATCCCTTACAAACCGGCTTAGCAACCGGTTCTGAGATTATTAGTCATACGAGGTTCGACTCTGTATATATACGACTCTGTACGAACAGTTGAGCCTTAAGCTCGACTTTGCTTTGCAATCGCAGCCTCTTGTACACTCCTGTCTACTGTGCGGCCCCTCTCTACTCTTCCATCTATACTTCAAAGGTCCTTCAAGGCGGATCTTTGCCTTCGAAGCTTAGTGATTGGGCTATACCAATCAATGCGCATCTCAGGAGTCTGAACACGTGCTCCGGCACACTTCGGACCGCACACTTTCCTAAACTGTCAAGTGTGCACGAAGCCCCGCTGTGGGCTTAACACAAGTCGAGCTTCTCTTAAAGCCAACCTGGCTGACATACTACTCAACCTTGGAAGGAAACAAAAGCTCTCAAAGAGCCCCGACATCCGGTTCAGAAATAGAACCACCGACGACCCCCCTACAGAAATACAGGGAAAGGCCCACTGGCTAGAATCACGAACTGAAGGGCGATCAGCATATCACCTCAGAGAAGGGTTATACACATACCCTGTGGAATACATCAACGGGACCTGGTACAGAATCAGCTGGACCATTGACGAGTGCTACGAAGTTAGCAGAGAAGACAAAATCACCGATCTTCAAGAAAAAGGATTAGGAACCAAAAGCCGACCGTTCCTACTCGCCCCGGACCTCGAACGAATCCACACAGAAATCACACAAGGAAGTGACGAAGCACCCGAAGCAAAAACCGCTTCACCAACCTCAGATCCAGACATCCCTACGACCGACCAAGCTCACGCACCAGTCATCGAACAACTCACAGCAGCAATGGCAGCGATTGCCGTAGCTCATGTACAACCGGCACAGGTAGCCGGACCAGCACAAGTTCCACAACCAGCAGGAGGACAACCACCGGCCGGAGGACAACCAGGCGGCGGCGGAGGAGGCGGCGGCGGAGGCCAACCAGCGGCTGGACAGGCAGCAGCAGGACAGGCAGCCGCCGCACCACCCCGCAGCGAAGCTCTCAAAGGAATGATCCCCCAGATCTTCCAAGGAGACAGGAAGGACGCGGAACGCTTCATGCAACAATTCGGAGCATATCGCTTCCTTAACCGACATAACTCCACCTTCACCAACAAAGCAGAACAAGTGGCTTACGCCATCACCTTCGTCAAAGGACCACTGGTCGACGATTGGGCATATGATATGGCAGACCAACTATCTATCAAGGTAGAAGGAAACCCCACCACAGGAGACCCCCCGACACATGCAGAAAACGACCCCGCCCTCTGGGAATGGTTCGCAAGGGCATTCAGAGACGCCTTCACGGATTCCACTAAGAAACAAGATGCATACTCTCGTCTTACAAAAATGGAGTTAGACGTGGACAAAGTCGACTCCTCCATCACACTCTTCAAACGCCTCATCAGGGAAGCGGGGTGGGGACCAGACGCGGAAGGAACAATTAAGCTGTTCCAGGACATTCTACCAGTCGGACTCCACCGCATCATCCGCCAACGAGAAACCTTACCAGCAATTATGGAAGAGTGGTACGATGCAACCCGAAAAACAGTCCAAAGGTGGCAAGATCTGAACGACAATATTGGACCTAAAGGAGGACCTGGTCACATCTCGACCAGAGCCAACCAAATGAGGAGCTATCAAAAGCCCTCTCCACCAAAACGACAGAAAGACCCTAACGCGATGGACATCAACGCCATCCGCACTATGGGAAAACTAACGGATGAAGAATGAACCAAGCTAATGAAAGAAGGAAGGTGCTTCCGCTGCCGCAAACTGGGACACATGTCGAGAGCTTGCCCCGACAAAGGCAAAGGAAAGACCCCAGAGCGACCCCGCAGCTCCCAGGGACAGTACATCAAAGAAAAACCCAAAGTCCAAGCGGCGGTAATCAATGAAGACAAAGAAGAGGAACAGCATAGTGAAGCTGAAACCTCGACCACTGCACCTCCTTCCTACACCAAAAAGGATGTCCTCCAGTACATAAGGGGGATGACTATTGAAGACCGAGAGAACCTCTACGAGGAGCTATTGGCCAAAGCAGATTTTTAGGAAGCTCGAAGCCGACGGTCTGGCTGAGAGCAACGGGATTGCAAGATACAATGTACATTAGGAAACTCTCAACTCTGAATATGAATGTTTCTTTTCGCACCTTGCAATCCAAGGCCGACGAATCCGCCCTCATAGACAGTGGCGCAACCGATAACTTCATCGATGAAGACGCCTGGAAACGACTTGGGATAGGACACAAGGAACTGGCTAGACCAGTCACTGTCCACAATGTCGACGGCACTGAAAACAAACAAGGGAAGATCACCCATTACTGCTGGCTCCGTATCGTCAAGGGAGACAAACACATGCTCCAGAGATTCTACATCACAAGCCTAGGAAAAGATTGCATCATCCTAGGATACCCCTTCCTTTACGATTTCAACCCAAAAATCAACTGGAAGACAGGAAAGGTCTCAGGAGACCCGGTACAACTTCAAAGCAGCCGATACATGCATCTCGCCAAGAACATCTTCTTTATGCAGAGAGAGGCGATCAAACAACTAGGGAAGCCCAAGGAAGACGAAGCCATCTACGTGCGACGAACCAATATCGCACAAGAATGGGCCCAAAAGGCGGATAAAGACAAAATCCACCTCACCATCGATACCATCCCAAAAGAATACCGAAAACACCAAAAGGTATTCTCTGAAGAAGAAGTGCAACGCTTCCCTCCGGCAAGATCGGAAGACATGACGATCAAGCTGACGCCAGACGCACCAAGAGAGTTAAATTGCAAGGTATACCCCCTATCCAAAGACGAACGAGAACTTCTACAGAAATGGATTCTCGAAGAAGAAGAGCTAGGACGAATCTACGAAGGACCATCACCCTACACGGCACCAGTCTACTTCATCAACAAGAAAGACAGTTCGGAGAAGAGAATCATCATGGACTACCGACAGCTGAACAAGTACACAGTCAGAGACAACAACCCCCTGCCCAATATACAGTCTGCACTGGAAAGACTGCACGGCAAACTGCTCTTCTCTAAGTTCGATATCTGCTGGGGATATAATAACATACGCATTGCCGAAGAGGACCAAACCAAGGCAGCGTTTAAAACTCCCCAAGGCACCTATGTTCCCCGAGTAATGTACTTCGGGCTCACGAACGCACCCCCATTCTTCCAACAAACTATGCACCGAGATTTCCGCCCCCTACTCCAGAAATACCCTGAAAACCTGGGGAACTATATGGACGATTGGTGGGTGGCCACGGCCAATGATGAAGAAGGCCGCCAACTACACAAACAGATCGTCCACGACTTCCTTGACAAAATGGAAGAATGCTCTTACTTCCTCAAACCAAAGAAATGTCAGTTCGAAAAAGACGAAATGGAAATCCTAGGGTGGCTCGTCGGAGGAGGCCGAGTCCACATTGATCCAGCAAAGGTCAAAGGCATATCTGAATGGCCCAGAACTCTCAAATCAGTAGAAGAAGTCAGGAAAACCCTAGGAGTGTTAGGATACCAACATCCCTTCATCCAAGGATTTGCATCCATCGCCCGACCACTACACGATCTTACCAAGAAAGGCGCCCCCTTCATCTGGACTGAGCAGTGCACAAAGGCGTTGGATGAACTCATCACACGAGTAACCACTGAACCGGTCCTCTGGCACCCGAACCCAGCAAAACCATACGGACTTGAAGTTGATGCCTCTGCTTTTGCACTCGGAAGTATCCTCTACCAAAGAGATGATGACAACAAACGACGAGCAGTAGCCTATCATTCAAAAGCACTAAATGCAGCCGAAAGGAACTACTCCATCGGTGACAGAGAATTCCTGGCCATCATAGAAGGCCTGAAACGTGTACGACACCTAGTGATGGGATCACCCCACAAATTGATCATCTACACGGACCACAACAACCTCCGCTACTACCGACACCCGCAAAAATTGAACCGACGTGTCGCTAGATACATCGCATTCCTGGCTGACTTTGACTTCGAACTAGTCCACCTCCCGGGTAAGCGAAACCAAGCAGACCCTCTATCCCGACGCCCAGACCACGACGACGGATCAGCAGACAATGAAGAGACCACAGCTCTGCCAAACGAACTCTTCGCCAGAGCAATTGAAATCTCGATCCTGGAACAACAGGTCCATCAATTACAAAAGGCAAACAGCGAACTATGCCAAAAGTGGAAGAAAAAGCACGGCATTTACCAGGACGAATGGAAGGTCTGGTGGAAGGCGGGATCCTTAGTGATCCCTGAAGATACACAACTCCGACGCACGTTCCTCCAAGAATACCACAACACTCCGACATCGGGACATCCCGGAGTCTGGAAGACCTACTTGATGCTAAAATGAGACTACTGGTGGCCCACGATCCATAAAGATGTGGAGGATTACATCAAAGGGTGCGCCACCTGCCAGGCGGTAAAAACAATCACCCACTGCAACGTGCCCCCCATTGCGCCGATCGGTCCTGGTGAAGATACAACACCCTTTGCCACCATCACAGTCGATTTTATCACGAAATTACCCAACTCACGCGGCTGTGATACGATTCTCACCATCACCGATCACGATTGCACGAAGGCCATAATCTTGATTCCGTGTCGAGAAGATATGGGAAGCGAGGAAGTCGCGAGGCTCTTCAGAGACCACGCATTCCCCTACACCGGAATCCCTAAAAGAATTATCTCGGACAGAGACACGCAGTTCACCTCACAATTCTTCAAGGAACTTTGCGCCCAACTCGAGATCAAGCAGAACATAAGCTCGGCCTATCATCCTCAAACAGACGGGCAATCGGAAAGAACGAACCAGACAGTAGAAACCATCCTGAGGATCTTTTGCAATCACCAACAAGACAATTGGGCAGATTGGCTCAAAGTCACGCAATACATGATAAATTCCCGTCCTTCGTCAACCACAAAGAAACCCCCATACGAATTATGGATGGGATTCATTCCCCGCACTCATCAACCCACGCGTGTCGGGAATGTACCAGCAATCGAAGAGAGGAAGTCCCAACTTCTAGAAGCCAGGAAAAGCGCCCAAGAAGCCATCAGCAAGGCGCAATCCCTTTGGACCAAGAATCCACATTTCCAAAGATACCGAGTGGATCAGAAGGTCTGGCTGGAAGGGACCCATCTACGAACGACACACCCCACAATGAAATTAAGGGCCAAATGCTTTGGACCCTTCAAAGCGACAGAAGTACTTAGCGCCGTTACGTACAGACTGGACCTCCCAGCCGCGTGGAGGATCCACAACGCGTTCCACGCAGCTGTCCTCCACCCATACAAAGAAACGGAGTTACATGGACCCAACTTCCCTGAAGCACCTCCTGACCTGATCGAAGGACACGAGGAGTGGGAAGTAGACCACGTGTTAGCCTCAAGGCGAACCGGGAAGACAAAGACCTTACAATATCTCGTCCGGTGGAAAGGATTCTCCGAGGCACATGATTCCTGGGAACCAAAAAGGAATCTAGGCAACGCCGCCAAAAGGGTAGAAGAATTCCACAATAAGAACCCCAAGGCCATCCGGAGAATGGTTATAAACCCTCAAGAACTGACTATGGAGTCCTCACCACTCCCCGACATCAACACACTCTGTTCACAATTCGAGAGTCTATCCCTGATGTCCTCGCAGTTCAGTTCACCGTCTCCTGCAACTCGTAATGCCATGCTGGCCGTCGACACAGAGGAGGTCGCCGTGCTGGAAGCTTCGCTACACCCCACCAACGAACCACCTCCTGCCTTTCCCCGCAGAACCCAACTACGCACCACCGACAGATACACCCCCCAGCTTCGGGCTGGAAGAATATTTGCGACTATCACCGTCGCTCTACAGTGTCCACAGACCGAGCCAAATCCCCAGCCCCGAACCACTCCCTATTCCCCCACGTACCGACATACTCCCCCAAAGCAACCCAGAGGACCCGCGAAATCTCGTCCGCGGCCTTAGTAGCTTTGCGAGGGAAAGACTCTTCTACTCCCTGAGTGGCCTGGCGGCAGCACAACTTATGCTAGAACGACAGGAAGAGGCTGACCACCCTCTGGTACTGGACCCCGAGACTAACGAGGTCCACCGCACCGCCACTCCACTATCCTCGGTATCGAGCACGACACCGAGCTCCTCCCCCGCCACGTCCATGCACAGCTTCCCCACACATTACACCATCGAAGTTGATGTAGATGACCTTGTACAGACACACCCAGGAGATGACTGGGTGAGGTTCCAGCCAGAAATCCACCGCACCTCCATCAAAGTCCTGGCGACCGAGGCAGAACCAACAGTCAAGGTGGATGCAAGGTTTGTGCGCTTCCGCCTCGACACCATTACGGGGGAACCCACTATCTACGGGACCATGGGGGCGGGACGACCCATATACGCGGACACCTTAGAGGCCGCTCCTGCATCCTGGGCAGCACCTGCCGACTACCGCGATGACAGATATTTCACCTTGCTGACGGAAGAAAGAATGATCAGAGGCCCGATGGAGAGGGCGATTGAAGACTTAGGAGACTATGGGGTAAAGGCAGACGTCATCCGCCTTCGAGCTCTCGAGGCCGACAAGCGAAAATTGGCCTTTTGCCTCAAGGAGATCCAAGCCCTAGAGGCCCACGCACAGAAAAGGAGAGCCGAGTTCGGTATCCATCAACTCGCACATGTCGGTCGAACCAAGGCGGTCCGCCAGCGACTTATCCGAGCCAACGCGCGAGAACGACTTCTGGGGTTGGTGGATGAAGATCACGAGAGAGGAGAACTGGCATGGCGACACCGACGAGACAGGCGCGGCAACGTGCCATACAGCACCAACCGAGCGACCAGGCCCGACTCCCGGTTGAGGGGAGGAGCAAGCAGCAGGGTCTCGTGGAATAGCGAGAACGCCACGGATGACGCATTAGCCCGCGAGGAGTTCGAGGAGCGGAAACACTGCTCTTATTGTCCGTGGTACGACCACCTTTCCACCCATTGCGAAACACCCCACCACCTTTGCTCGATCTCGACATCTGGCTGGTGCCGAGTCCCCGCCATCATCGGTTCTTCAGAAACCAAATGCCTGCCACCTGCCCTTACGGAGGCCGCTGCCGTCATGCCAACGGCCACTACCTCACCCGCCAGCGCCACGCTCGCTACCTCACACTAGAGGAGCGAGAGATCGAGTACGACCATAACAATGCGGGGTGCGATGACCTTTGCAAGGGAGAGCTCAGCAGCGCAGGAATCGCTATGCGCCAGCCCATCACCCAAGTGGTCCTGGATGAGTTCGAGAACGCAGGCCCCTCGTATGCCCCTTGTTCCCCTTCCCCCGATTATGACTACGTCCCCGATGACAACGAGGGATCTGACTAGCGCGTGGAAGCGCTTCTTTGAGGGGAGGGTGGTGATAAGCTCCGCCTCTAGTACGGAGAGAGGTGAGGTGTTTCACGGACCGACGGACTGGCTGGGATCACGTGATCCCATGACTCACATACGATACACACATGGCTCCTCGACTGGACTGGCTGACTGAGGCTCTTACTATACTGCTGACTGAAGGATGACTCACAAGCGCATCATGCTTACTGTACAATAGGGTAGATGACTGATCCCTTACAAACCGGCTTAGCAACCGGTTCTGAGATTATTAGTCATACGAGGTTCGACTCTGTATATATACGACTCTGTACGAACAGTTGAGCCTTAAGCTCGACTTTGCTTTGCAATCGCAGCCTCTTGTACACTCCTGTCTACTGCGCGGCCCCTCTCTACTCTTCCATCTATACTTCAAAGGTCCTTCAAGGCGGATCTTTGCCTTCGAAGCTTAGTGATTGGGCTATACCAATCAACACGCATCTCAGGAGTCTGAACACGTGCTCCGGCACACTTTGGACTGCACACTTTCCTAAACCGTCAAGTGTGCACGAAGCCCCGCTGTGGGCTTAACAACAAGGATGTGGAGGACTACATAAAAGGGTGCGCAACCTGCCAAGTGGTAAAGACCATTACACACCGCAACATGCCCCCCATCGCACCAATCGGACCAGGGGAAGATACAACCCCCTTCGCCACCATCACCGTCGATTTCATTACAAAGCTACCCGAATCACGCGGCTGTGATACGATTCTTACCATCACAGATCACGACAGCACTAAGGTGGTAATCCTAATCCCATGCCGAGAAGATATGGGAAGCGAGGAAGTCGCAAGGCTTTTCAGAGATCATGCCTTTCCTTACATGGGAATCCCTAAAAGAATCATCTCTGACAGAGACACGCAGTTCACGTTGCAATTCTTCAAGGAACTTTGCGCCCAACTAGAAATCAAACAAAATATGAGTTCGGCGTATCACCCCCAAACTGATGGACAGTCAGAAAGAATGAACCAAACGGTGGAAACAATCTTACAGATCTTCTGCAACCACCAACAAGACAACTGGGCAGATTGGCTCAAGGTGGCTCAATATATGATCAACTCCTGTCCCTCTTCAACCACAAAGAAACCCCTGTACGAACTATGGATGGGATTCATTCCCCGCACCCATCAACCCACATGTGTCGGAAATGTACCGGCAATAGAAGAACGAAAGTCCCAACTTCTAGAAGCCAGGAAAAGCGCCCAAGAAGCCATCAGCAAAGCACAATCCCTCTGGACAAAAGATCCACATTTCCAACAATATTGCGTGGATCAGAAAGTCTGGCTAGAAGGGACTCACCTCCGTACGACACACCCAACCACCAAACTAAGGGCCAAACGCTTTGGACCCTTCAAGGTTATGGAAGCACTCAGCACTGTGACATATAGACTGGATCTCCCACCTGCGTGGAAAATCCACAATGCGTTCCACGCGGCTGTCCTCCACCCCTATAAAGAAACAGAACTCCACGGGCCTAACTTCATGGAGGCACCACCTGATCTGATAGAAGGACACAAAGAATGGGAAGTGGACAACGTACTGGCCTCGAGGCACACTGGCCAGAGGAAAACGTTGCAATACCTGATCAGATGGAAAGGGTTCTCAGAAGCGCATGATTCCTGGGAGCCAAAAGGGAATCTAGGCAACGCCTCCCTCAAAGTGAAAGAATTCCACTGATAAGAACCCAAAGGCCATTTGTCGAATGGTTATAAACCCCCGGGAAGTCGCAATGGAATCCTCATCACTCCCAGACATCTCCTCCCTTTGCACCCAATTCGAGAACCTATCCCTCATGTCCTTGCAATACAGCTCACCTTCTCCGGCCACCCGCAACACTATGTTGGCAGTCGATACAGAAGAAGTAGCAGTGCTAGAAGCATCGCTCCACCCCACGACAGAAGCGCCCCCCGCCTTCCCAGAGGAACCGGAGTACACCCCACCGAGGGAAGAACCCCCAAATGTCGAAGAGGGCGCATATCTACGCCTCTCGCCCTCGGGCTACAGCCTCCACCTATCTAGCCGTCGCTCCAGCCCCGAACCTCTTCCCGTTCCTCCCCCTCGCGTCCATCCACTCCCCCAAGACAACCCTGATGACCCCCATAACCGAGTCTGTGGACTAAGTGAGTTCGCGAGAGAGCAACTCTTCTATTCCACAACGGGACTGGCCACCGCACAGCTAATGCTGGCCCGGCAAGAAGAGGCAGAACACCCTCTCATCGTAGACCCTAACACCCACGAAATTCACAGGGTCGCCACCCCGCTCTCCACACCCTCCAACACCAATACCCATTCCACCCCCGCGACTACAGTCGACAGCCTCCCTGTTAAGCCCGCAGCGGGGCTTCGTGCACACTTGACGGTTTAGGAAGGTGTGCGGTCCGAGACATGCCGAGACACATGATTCAGACTCCTGAGATGCGTGTTGATTGTTATAGCACAATCACTAAGCTTTGAAGGTAAGGTCCGCCTTTAAGGACCTTTAGAATGTAGATGAAAGAGTAGAAGGGAGCCGCGCAGTGAACAGGAGTGAACAAGAGGCTGTGATTGCAAAGCAAAGTTGAGCTTAAGGCTCAACTATCTGTATAGAGTCATATATATACAGAGTCGAACTCAGTATGACTAATAGTCTCAGAACCGGTTGCTAAGCCGGTTTGTAAGTGATCAGTCATCTTCCTATCATACACTGTCAGCATGATGCGCGTATCAGTCAGCCAAACCAGACCATCAGTGTTAAGCCCGCAGCGGGGCTTTGTGCACACTTGACCGAAGAGGAAGGTGTGCGGTCCGAAGCGTTCTGTGACACGTGATCAGACTCCTGAGGTGTGCGTTGATTGTTATAGCACAATCACTAAGCTCCGAAGGTGAGATCCGCCTTTAAGGACCTCGAAGGGTAAATGAAAGAGCTGAGAGGGCCACGCAATGAACAGGAGAGTACAAGGAGCTGCGATTGCAAAGCAAAGTCGAGCTTAAGGCTCAACTGTTCGTACAAGGTCGTATAAATACAGGTTCGAATCATGTATGACTAATAGTCTTATAACCGATTGGTAAGTCGGTTTGTCAGTCCATCAGTCATGCTCAGTCATCGTATGGTACACTGTCAGCATGATGTGCGTATCAGTCAGCCTAATCAGTCATCGCCAGTCATTGGTACAGTAAGAGCCTCAGTCAGCCAGTCCAGTCGAGGAGTCATGTGTGTGTCGTATGTGAGTCATGGGATCACGTGATCCCAGCCAGTCTGTCGGTCCGTAAAACACCTCACCTCTCTCCGTACCAGAGGCGGAGCTTATCACCACCCTCCCCTCAAAGAAGCGCTTCCATGCGCTAGTCAGACCCCTCGTTGTCGCCGGGGACATAGTCATAAGTGGGGGAAGGGGAGCGAGGGACATAGGAGGGACCGGTGTTCTCGAACTCGTCGAGGACGACTTGGGTGATTGCCTGTCGCATGGCAATCCCGGCGCTACTGAGTTCCCCTTTGCAGAGGTCGTCGCACCCGGCGTTATTGTGGTCGTATTCTATCTCCCTCTCCTCCAATGTAAGGTAACGGGCGTGGCGTTGGTGGGTAAGGTAGTGGCCGTTGGCATGGCGGCGGCGGCCTCTGTAAGGGCAGGTGGCAGGCATCTGGTTTCTGAAGAAGCGGTGGTGGCGGGGAACTCGACACCAGCCCGACGTCGAGATTGAGCAAAGGTGGTGAGGCGTTTCGCAGTGAGTAGAGAGGTGGTCATACCACGGGCAGTAGGAGCAGCATTTGCGCTCCTCGAATTCCTCTTGTGCTAGTGCGTCGTCAGTGGTGTTCTCGCTATTCCAAGAGACCCTACTGCCGGCGCCTCCTCTCAACCTGGAGTCGGGCCTGGTCACTCTGCTGTATGGCGCGATATCGCGCCTATCTCATCGGTGTCGCCGTGCCAATTCTCCTCTCTCGTGATCTTCATCCACTAACTCCAGAAGTCGTTCCCGTGCGTTGGCTCGGATGAGTCTTTGGTGGACCACCTTGGTTCGGCCGACGTGTGCGAGTTGGTGGATCCCGAATTCAGCCCTCCTCTTCTGTACGTGGGCCTCGAGAGCTTGGATTTCTTTGAGGCAGAAGGCCAATTTGCGCTTGTCGGCCTCGAGATTGCGAAGGCAAATGATGTCCGCCTTCACCCTGTAATCTCCCAAGTCCTCGATCGCCCTCTCCATCGGGCCTCCGATCATCCTTTCCTCCGTCAGCAAGGTGAAGTACCTGTTGTCGCGGTAGTCGGCAGGTGCCGCCCATGATGCGGGGGCGGCTTCCAGGGTGTCCGCGTACACGGGTCGCCCAGCTCCCATGGTTCCGTAGATGGTGGGCTCTCCCGTGATGTTGTCAATGCGGAAACGTACGAACCTCGCATCCACCTTAACCGCTGGTTCTGCTTCCATTGCCGGGACCTTGATGGCGGTACGATGGATCTCCGGTTGAAACCTCACCCAGTCATCTCCTGGGTGTGTTTGTACGAGGTTGTCCACGTCGACTTCGATGGTGTAATGTGAAGGGAAGCTGTGCATAGATGTGGCGGGGGAGGAGCTCGGTGTCGTACTCGAAACCGAAGACAGTGGAGTGGCGGCGCGGTGGACCTCGTTAGTTTCGGGGTCCAGTACTAGAGGGTGGTCAGCCTCTTCCTGTCGCTCTAGCATGAGTTGTGCTGCCGCCAGTCCACTTGGGGAGTAGAAGAGTCTTTCCCTTGCAAAGCTACTAAGACCGCGGACGAGATTTCGCGGGTCTTCTGGGTTGCTTTGGGGGAGTGGGTTGGTACGTGGGGGAATAGGTAGTGGCTCGGGGCTGGGGGTTCGGCTCGGTCCGTGTACGCTGTACAGCGAAGGCGAGAGACGTAAATATTCTTCCATCCCGAAGCTAGGGGGTGTGTTTGTCAGTGGGGCATATTCTGGCTCCTCGGGGAAGGCTGGCGGTGGTTCTGTGGTAGGGTGGAGAGAGGCTTCCAATATTGCTACTTCTTCCATATCAACCGCTAGCATGGTGTTGCGAGTGGCAGGGGAGGGAGAGCTGTACTGCGAGGACATCAGAGATAGGTTTTCAAACTGTGAGCACAGTGTAGTGATGTCGGGAAGTGGTGAGGACTCCATAGTTGACCCCTGGGGGTTTATAACCATTCTCCGGATGGCTTTGGGGTTCTTATCGTGGAATTCTTTCACCTTAACGGAGGCGTTGTTCAGATTCTGTTTTGGTTCCCAAGAGTCGTGGGCTTCGGAGAACCCTTTCCACCAGACAAGGTACTGTAGCGTTTTTGCCTTTCCTGTTCGCCTTGAGGCTAACACGTTGTTTACTTCCCACTCCTCGTGTCCTTCGATCAGGTCAGGAGGTGCCTCCGGGAAGTTAGGTCCATGTAGTTCCGTCTCCTTATATGGGTGGAGGACAGCCGCGTGGAATGCATTGTGGATCCTCCACGCAGCTGGGAGGTCCAGTCTGTACGTTACGGCGCTGAGTACTTCCGTTATTTTGAAGGGTCCAAAGCGTTTGGCCCTTAGTTTCATTGTGGGGTGTGTTGTTCGCAGATGGGTCCCTTCCAGCCAGACCTTCTGATCCACTCGGTACCTTTGGAAATGTGGGTTCTTGGTCCAAAGGGATTGCGCCTTGCTGATGGCTTCTTGGGCGCTATTCCTAGCTTCTAGAAGTTGGGACTTTCTTTCTTCGATTGCCGGTACATTCCCGACACGTGTGGGTTGATGAGTGCGGGGAATGAATCCCATCCATAATTCGTATGGGGGTTTCTTTGTGGTCGAAGAGGGACGAGAATTTATCATGTACTGGGCGACCTTGAGCCAGTCTGCCCAGTTATCTTGTTGGTGGTTGCAAAAGATCCTCAGTATGGTTTCTACTGTTTGATTCGTTCGTTCCGACTGCCCGTCGGTTTGGGGATGGTACACGGAACTCATGTTCTGTTTGATATCCAATTGGGCGCAGAGTTCTTTGAAGAATTGCGAGGTGAACCGCGTGTCTCTGTCCGATATGATTCTTTTGGGGATGCCCGTGTAGGGGAATGTATGATCTCTGAAGAGCCTTGCGACTTCTTCACTTCCCATATCTTCTCGGCATGGAATCAGGATTACGGCCTTCGTGCAGTCATGATCGGTGATGGTGAGAATCGTATCACAGCCGCGTGAGTTGGGTAATTTCGTGATGAAATCGACTGTGATAGTGGCAAAGGGTGTTGTGTCTTCGCCAGGACCGATCGGCGCAATGGGGGGCATGTTGCAGTGGGTGATTGTTTTTACCGCCTGGCAGGTGGCACACCCCTTGACGTAATCCTCCATGTCTTTATGGATCGTGGGCCACCAGTAGTCTCGTTTTAACATCAAGTAGGTCTTCCAGACTCCGGGATGTCCCGATGTCGGAGTATCGTGGTATTCCTGGAGGAACATACGTCGGAGTTGTGTGTCTTCAGGGACCACTAAGGATCCCGCCTTCCACCAGACCTTCCATTCGTCTTGATAAATGCCGTGCCTTTTCTTCCACTTTTGGCATAGTTCGCTGTTTGCCTTTTGTAATTGATGGACCTGTTGTTCCAGTATGGAGATTTCAATTGCTCTAGCGAAGAGTTCGTTTGGCAGAGCTGTGGTCTCTTCGTTGTCCGCTGATCCGTCGTCATGATCTGGACGTCGCGATAGGGGATCTGCTTGATTCCTCTTTCCGGGTAGATGGACCAGTTCAAAATCGAAGTCTGCTAGAAACGCGATGTAGCGGGCCACGCGTCTGTTCAACTTTTGGGGGTGTCGATAGTAGCGAAGATTGTCGTGGTCTGTGTAGATTGTCAGCTTGTGGGGTGATCCCATCACAAGGTGTCGGACACGTTTAAGGCCTTCGATGATGGCTAGGAATTCTCGATCTCCAATAGAGTAATTCCTTTCCGCTGTGTTCAGTGCCTTTGAGTGGTAGGCCACCGCTCGTCGTTTGTTGTTGTCGTCTCTTTGGTATAGGATGCTTCCGAGTGCAAAGGCAGAGGCATCGACTTCTAGTTCGTATGGTTTGGCTGGGTTTGGGTGCCAAAGGACCGGTTCAGTGGTTACTCGTGTGATGAGTTCGTTTAGTGCTTCTGTACACCTTTCAGTCCAGATAAAGGAGGTTCCCTTTTTTGTAAGGTCATGTAGAGGTCGGGCTATGGACGCGAATCCTTGGATGAAGGGTTGTTGGTAGCCCAACACGCCTAGGGTTTTTCTTACTTCTTCTACGGACTTGAGCGTTCGTGGCCATTCTGAGATCCCCTTTACTTTAGCTGGGTCGATGCACACTCGCCCTCCTCCTACTAGCCATCCAAGAATTTCCATTTCTTCCTTTTCGAATTGACACTTCTTTGGTTTTAGGAAGTAGGAGCATTCTTCCATTTTGTCAAGAAAGTCGTGGACAATTTGCTTGTGTAGTTGGCGGCCTTCTTCGTCGTTGGCAGTGGCCACCCACCAGTCATCCATATAGTTTCCTAGGTTTTCAGGGTATTTTTGAAGCAGGGGGCAGAAGTCTCGGTGCATCGTTCGTTGGAAGAAGGGTGGTGCATTGGTGAGGCCAAAATACATGACTTGGGGAATGTAGGTGCCTTGGGGGGTTTTAAACGCTGCTTTAGTTTGGTCTTCTTCGGCAATTCGTATGTTGTTGTATCCCCAGCGAATGTCAAACTTGGAAAAGAGTAGTTTGCCATGCAGTCTTTCCAGTGCGGACTGTATATTGGGCAGAGGATTGTTATCTCTGACTGTGTACTTGTTCAGCTGCCTGTAGTCCATGATGATTCTCTTTTCCGAGCTGTCTTTTTTGTTGATGAAGTAAACTGGTGCTGTGTAGGGCGATGGTCCTTCATAGATTTGTCCGAGTTCTTCTTCTTCGAGAATCCATTTTTGTAGAAGTTCTCGTTCGTCTTTGGATAGGGGGTATACCTTGCAATTTAACTCCTTTGGTGCATCTGGAGTTAGCTTGATCGTCATGTCTTCCGATCTTGCAGGAGGGAAGCGTTGCACTTCCTCTTCAGAGAATACCTTTTGGTGTCTTCGATATTCTTTTGGGATGGTGTCGATGGTAAGGTGGATTTTGTCTTTATCCGCCTTCTGGGCCCATTCTTGTGCAATATTGGTCTGTCGCACATAGATGGCTTTGTCTTCTTTGGGTGTTCCTAGTTGTTTGATCGCTTCTCGTTGCATGAAGAAGATGTGTTTGGCGCTGTACATGTATCTGCTACTTTGGAGTTGTACTGGTTCTCCCAAGACCTTCCCCGTCTTCCAGTTGATCTTTGGGTTGAAGTCATATAGGAAGGGGTATCCTAAGATGATGCGGTCCTTTCCTAGGCTTGTAATGTAGAATTGTTGGAGGGTGTGCTTTTCTCCTTTGACGATGCGGAGCCAACAATAGTGGGTGATCTTCCCTTGTTTGTTTTCCGTTCCGTCAACATTATGGACAGTGACTGGTCTGGCCAGTTCCTTTCGTCCTATCCCGAGTCGTTTCCATGTGTCTTCGTTGATGAAGTTATCTGTTGCGCTGCTATCTATGAGGGCGGATTCGTCAGCCTTGGATTGCGAGGTGCGAAAAGAAACATTCATATTCAGAGTCGATAGTTTCCTAATGTACATCGTATCTTGCAATCCAGTTGCTCTAAGCCAGACTGTCGGCTTCGAGCTTCCTAAAAATCTGCTTTGGCCGATAGTTCCTCGTAGAGGTTCTCTCGGTCTTCAATGGTCATCCCCCTAATGTACTGGAGGACGTCCTTTTTGGTGTAAGAGGGAGGTGCGGTGGTCGAGGTTTCCGCTTCGCTGTGCTGTTCCTCTTCCTCATCTTCATTGATTACTGCGGCTCGCACCTTGGGCTTTTCTTTGGTGTATTGCCCTTGGGAGCTGCGGGGTCGATCGGGGGTTTTTCCTTTGCCTTTGTCGGGGCAGGCTCGGGACATGTGTCCCAACTTGCGACAGCGGAAGCATCTTCCTTCCTTCATTAGTTTGGTGCGTTCTTCATCCGTTAATTTTCCAGTGGTACGGATGGCGTCGATGTCCATTGCATTAGGATCCTTCGATCGCTTTGGCGGGGAAGGCTTTTGATAGCTGCGCATCCTATTGGCTCGGGTTGAGATATGGCCAGGTCCTCCTTTAGGTCCAATGTTATCGTTCAGGTCTTGCCACCTTTGGACCGTCTTTCGGGTTGCATCATACCATTCTTCCATGGTTGCCGGTAGAGTTTCTCGTTGGCGGATGATGCGATGGAGTCCGACCGGCAGGATGTCTTGGAACAGTTTAATCGTTCCTTCTGCGTCTGGTCCCCATCCTGCTTCCCTGATGAGACGTTTGAAGAGCGTGATGGAGGAGTCGACCTTGTCCACGTCCAGTTCCATTTTTGTGAGACGGGAGTACGCGTCTTGTTTCTTGGTGGAGTCAGTAAAGGCGTCTCTGAACGCTCTGGCGAACCATTCCCAGAGGGCTGGATCATTTTCCGCGTGTGTCGGGGGGTCTCCTGTGGTTGGGTTTCCTTCTACCTTGATGGATAGTTGGTCCGCCATATCGTATGCCCAATCATCGACCAATGGTCCTTTGATGAAGGTGATGGCATAAGCGACTTGTTCCGCTTTGTTTGTGAAGGTGGAGTTATGTTGGTTAAGGAAGCGGTATGCTCCGAACTGTTGCATGAAACGTTCCGCATCTTTCCTGTCTCCTTGGAAGATTTGGGGAATCATTCCTTTGAGGGCTTCGCTACGGGGTGGTGCGGCTGCTGCCTGTCCGGCTACTGCTTGTCCAGCTGCTGGTTGGCCTCCGCCGCCTCCTCCACCGCCTCCACCACCTCTGCCTCCTCCGCCTCCACCTGGTTGTCCTCCGGCGGGCGGTTGTCCTCCGGCTGGTGGTTGTTGGGGTTGTCCTCCTCCTGCTGGTTGTCCTCCAGCTGGTTGTGGAGCTTGTGCTGGTCCGGCGACTTGTGCCGGTTGTATGTGAGCTACGGCAATTGCTGCCATTGCTGCTGTGAGTTGTTCGATGACCGGTGCGTGAGCCTGGTCGGTCGTGGGGATGTCTGGATCTGAGGCTGGTGAAGTGGTTTTTACTTTGTGTGCTTCGTCACTTCCTTGAGTGATCTCTGTGTGGATTCGTTCGAGATCCGGGGCGAGTAGGAACAGTTGGCTTTTAGTTCCTAATCCTGACTCGTGAGGGTCTTTGATCTCGTCTTCTCTGCTAACTTCGTAGCACTTGTCGATGGTCCAACTGATTTTGTACCAAGTTCCGTTGATGTATTCAACAGGGTATGTGTATAACCCTTCTTTGAGGTGATATGCTAATCGTCCCTCGGTCCATGATTCTAGCCAGAAGGCTTTTCCCTGTATTTCTGTAGGGAGGTCTTCGGTGGTTCTATTTCTGAACCGGATGTCGGGGCTCTTTGAGAGCTTTTGCTTCCTTCCGAGGTCGAGTAGTATGTCAGCCAGGTTGGCTTTTTAAGAGAAGCTTGACTTGTGTTAAGCCCGCAGCGGGGCTTTGTGCACACTTGACCGAAGAGGAAGGTGTGCGGTCCGAAGCGTTCCGTGACACGCGATCAGACTCCTGAGGTGTGTGTTGATTGTTATAGCACAATCACTAAGCTCCGAAGGTGAGATCTGCCTTTAAGGACCTCGAAGGGTAAATGAAAGAGCTGAGAGGGCCGCGCAATGAACAGGAGAGTACAAGGAGCTGCGATTGCAAAGCAAAGTCGAGCTTAAGGCTCAACTGTTCGTACAAGGTCGTATAAATACAGGTTCGAATCATGTATGACTAATAGTCTTATAACCGATTGGTAAGTTGGTTTGTCAGTCCATCAGTCATGCTCAGTCATCATATGGTACACTGTCAGCATGATGCGCGTATCAGTCAGCCTAATCAGTCATCGCCAGTCATTGGTACAGTAAGAGCCTCAGTCAGCCAGTCCAGTCGAGGAGTCATGTGTGTGTCGTATGTGAGTCATGGGATCACGTGATCCCAGCCAGTCCGTCGGTCCGTAAAACACCTCACCTCTCTCCGTACCAGAGGCGGAGCTTATCAATCAGTCATCGGTACAGTAAGAGTCTCAGTCATCCAATCCAAGTCGACAAGCCACGTGTGTATTGTAAGGAGTCATGGGATCACGTGATCCCAGCCAGTCTGTCAGTCCGCAAAACACCTCGCCTTCCTCCGTACCAAAGGCGGAGCTTATCACTCCCTTCTCACTACACCATAGAGGTCGACGCTGACAACATCATACAAGATCATCCCCTCGAAGATTGGATTCAGTTCGATCCGGACCTGCACCATACCACCATCCAAATCCCGGCCACTGAAGCCAAACCCCTCGAAAGGGTGCCCACATGCTTCATCCGCTTTAGGGTAGAGCCTATCACCGGTGAACCCACCATCTATGGGACCATGGGAGTGGGTCGGCCGATCTACGCCGAAAATCTGGAAGCAGCCCTGGCCAGCTGGGCCGCACCCGCCGACTACCGAGACGACGAGTACTTCAAAATAATGACAGAAGAAAGGATGATCGGGGGACCCCTCGAGAGGGCAATAGAAGATTTGGGAGATTATGGAGTCAAGGCCGACATCATGCGCCTCTGCAACCTCGAATCGGATCGACGCAAGCTTGCCCTTCGCTTGCAGGAAGTACAGGCCCTTGAGGCCTACACCCAAAAAAGGCGAGCAGAATTCGGGATGTACCAATTGGCTCACGTAGGGCGCACCAAAGCAGTACGGCAATGCCTCGTACGAGCAAACGCCCGAGAACGCCTCTTGCAGCTGGTGGATGAGGATAGCGAGAGAGGAGAACTGGCATGGCGACACCGAACCCATTGCAGGCGAGAGAGTCCTTACACTGAGCATGGGACCTTGCGCTTGAGGGGAGGGGCACGAAGCACCATCTTCTGGAATAGCGACAACGCGCAGGACGACACCCTAGCACAAGATGAGTTCGAAGAGTGTCGTTGCTGCTCGTACTGCCCATGGTTCGACCATATCTCTACCCATTGCAAAACGCCCCATCACCTCTGTTCGACCCGAACTTCCGGGTGGTGCCGCATGCCCTGCCACCACCGCTACTTCGCCACTCAAATGCCGAATACCTGTCCTTATGGAGGTCGGTGCAAGCATGCCAATGGCCATTACCTCACACGTCAGCACACGGCCTGGCAGCTCTCCCTCGAAGACCGACAAATAGAATACAACCATCTCGAGGCCAGGTGCGACGACTTCTGCAAGGGAGAACTAAGTCATGCCGGGATCATTTTGAGACAAGCCATCGAGCAAGTTGTATAAGACAAGTTAGATGGTGCGGGCCCCTCTTATGCTCCTCATTCCCCTTCACCCCCCTATGATTACGTCCCCGGCAACAACGAGGGATCTGACTAAAAGCACGTGGAAGCGCTTCTTTGAGGGGAGGGTGGTGATAAGCTCCGCCTCTGGCATGGAGAGAGGTGAGGTGTTTGATGGACCGGTGGACTGGCTGGGATCACGTGATCCCATGACTCCTTACGATACACGCGTGGCTCATTGACTCGGACTGGATGACTGAGATTCTTACTGTACCACTGACTGATGGTCTGGCTTGGCTGACTGATACGCGCATCATGCTGACAGTGTATGATAGGTAGATGACTGATCACTTACAAACCGGCTTAGCAACCGGTTTTAGGACTATTAGTCATACTGGTTCAAACTTGTATATATACAACTCTCTACAAACAGTTGAGCCTTAAGCTCGACTTTGCTTTGCAATCGCAGCCTCTTGTTCACTCCTGTTCACTGCACGGCTCCCTTCTACTCTTTCATCTACATTCTAAAGGTCCTTAAAGGCGGACCTTACCTTCGAAGCTTAGTGATTGTGCTATAACAATCAACACACATCTCAGGAGTCTGAATCACGTGTCTCAGCACGCCTCGGACCGCACACCTTCCTAAACCGTCAGGTGTGCACGAAGCCCCACTGCGGGCTTAACAGAGGGGTTTGCTATCACCTCCAGGAGTGGGGCCACGCACCACAAAGGCTTGCATTTATTGTGTGGGATCTTGTCTGTTTGCTAACTGCCATTTGTAGGCCATCAGACTACAAAGAGCTCTTCAACCTTCGACATTCTCAAGCTCGAAATGTAATTGAACACATATTTGGTGTTGTAAAGCAGGTGTTTTCAAATCATGGGCATTGGCCCAGAGTATTGCCTTGAGACCCAGACATTGCTGATCTCCGCAATCTGTGTTCTCCATAATTTTATTTGTATCCATGACCCTAATGACTATGATGGAGTTGATATCAGTGTAGAACGGGAGCAACGAGCACCAAGAAGGAACCCAGAAGATTTTGGATGCAGTATCACAGCAGTGGAGCGGATGCAAGCAGGTCAGAAGCAGGATGAGATTGCTCAGGCAATGTGGACACAGTACATAGAATACACACAAGGGGATTGATTACAGTATTGTACAGACTTCAAACACAAACACGTTGCATTAAACCACCCACTGGCATCAGAAGTCGGCAAGCTCATCTTTGAGGTAGGCAGTACGTAGCTCTTATTTGTCAATAGCAAGATAAGTGTTGGCACTTGCTATGTCCTTCCGAAAGAGTTGCATTGCTTTGATCTGTTCAGCTTTTGTCAGTGAGAGGTCACTGGTCACTGCTTTGATGGCCCAAGTTCATCGCTGAGGAGTTTCAAAGTCACAGGAGTCATTTGAAGAAAGGGAGGAAGCGACAGAGGAAAGTGCATCAGCCACATGTTGAACTGCAACAGGACCAGTCAAATGTGAGTGCTTCGGTTCAGGAATGTGATCGCCATCGGCAATAGAAGCATTAGAATGCCTGCGCTTGACAGGCTTGACCATGTCTTGGGATTCATGCTTCGGGGTGTTTGGTTGTCGAGGGGGTGTCAACAGCCAGTCAATATCATCCTGGAGAATGATTAGTGTCATCTCTGACAATGGCTTGAGCAACCAAGGACGTACCAAGGGGTCAGGGCTGGGCTCATCGTCCCTGTAAGGAACCAGTGGCCCAAGCAGTGGCAACTGATCATCAGAATCCTCACAGATTTCTGTGAGGTGTAATGCGTGATCTCCTGTTGCAAAGCAACCCTCCACAAGACCAAGAATATCATCATAGAGGAAGAAAGGTTTGAAACGCCAAGTAGCGGCATTGGGATGAGCCTAGAACACTTACAGTATATCAAGCAAGCAATAAAACGACAAGTGGAACATACCTCAATGTATGCAGTCCATACATCATCTGTTGCAGTTACCATCTTCTGATCTTCGTCCCAGCCAAACCCAGAGAGTCCTCGAAGGGTTTGAATGACCAGGAAGTGTGATTTTAGCTATTGGGTGTGAGTGACAAAGGATTTGGAGCATCTCTTGTGCATCAGAAAGACAAACACACAGTACTCCACCGATCACTGCACGATTTTTCTTTTTTTGGTGCCCCACCACTCAAACGCTCACTACCAGTGAGTTCCTTGACTGTGGCCACCCATACCAACCTTTTCCAGCTGTTATCGGCCTGATTTCCCAATAATTGTTGGGCCTTGAGCACCATAATCAAAGCCTGGTCATTGGCAACTGTCCACTTTGCATTCTTTGGTGGGCCTTTTTCTTTCTTGAGTTTCTTTCCTGTGGGGATGGACTTGATGGCAGGAGATGTTACATTCTCCTTGTGTGTTGGATCAAGATACTGTTTGGAAGTGTATACATATGCCCTCTTGACTGTCACTCTCACCACGCTTGAGACTATTGAGAGTCTGAGTGAGAAGATGGGTGTACTTCCCACCCGGGTAGGTTTGGGTCCCGCTAGACGCCATGGACGACAAAAGTGTGACCTGGCTTATGAACTTCGCAAAGGGAAACTGCTGGGTGGCCGACTGTGCTCCTCGGGAACGATCGGTCGAGTTCTCTAGCCTGCTTTTCTGTTCGCTTCGTTCATGAGTTTAATATGGTCGATTTCAGCTGGCGACGTGATTTGTACGCAGGGTGAACGTCATATGCGACTCGCCTGGCGTCGACTACAGGACGGGAAAAATTCGTCACCGGATCGGAACCGGCCGAGGCCGCTTATGAACTTATGAATGGAACCTAGTCGATTCCGGTCACCGAATCCGGTGCACCATTTGGCAATGCGTTCAGACCTCAACTGCGTCAATTGTGAGCAGCGCGGGGAGCTCATTGCAGCTCTTCTCAAAATGAGAGCATGCGACGCTGCACGGGTGGCGCAATCTGGCAACAGATGTGTCCGTTGACGACTTTATGAACGAACTACCAAGCACCAAGTTCCTGGTGGTCCAGTGTGGTGGATTAAATCCAACATTTTGGCGGGGTGAAGAACATTTGTGAAGACATTCCGTGGTGTTGATGTTCTCGGCCGACAACGCATTGGACAACGCGATGGTGCTCTGTTGATGTGAGGCTGGCGTGACCTTTCCAACCGCACGTGAGTCACATCATCTGATCCCTTCACTGCGTTCGACAACGGGTTGGTGAGGATCGCGCCGTTCACCTCGACCGAAGGAGTCAGCAGATTGATTTTTCGGTAGCAACTCTCAGGCAACCTTGTGGAAAATGTAAGTGCAAATGTGCTACCTCGGGAAAACCAAGACGCCCATGTGGACACAGATTTGCAAAAGATCGGAACGGAAGTAAATTACAGTGGCATAGCGACAAGTGGGCCAGTGCATACATGTACTTACACGTAACTTGACGCTTCTTTCTTCGCTCTGATCATCGACCAGTCTACATAAAGACAACGACTCCCCATAGTAGACGTCGGCTGTCTCAGCAGTGGGACGTCTTGATTCGCTTCCCGCGGTGGTACCGTACCATGTTTGTCCCTCTCTGGCTTAGTTCGTTGATCGCCCGGCGGACTCTGTATTGTACTTTCGCGACCGCGACGAGGTGCCACATCCCTCCCCCTCTCGCTTTTATATCTTTGATCCCACCTTCACTCCCTTTCTTCGTATCGCCTTCCTAGCCCACAATATCATGACTTTCGAACTTCCCTCCCTCCTCGACAGGGCCGACAACCCATATATGCCCCGTCAGCTGCAACGTGTCCCTCTCAACCTCGACCCCGGTGACTTCGCCCTCCTGCATCCCCTTCCCGATTTCCCTCCCGGCAACATTGCCTTGATAGATGGCGCTCACGGGCCCGTTATCACCACCACCGGCCCGGTGTATGATGATACGGACGAACTCGTCGACGATATTGACGACAATTCATCAGAGTCACTCGACTCAATTGAGGATCATGAATTTCCCTCCTACTTTTCTCAGCGCGGTTCGCCCCCGCGTCTATTCCATTCCCATGGTACTTATACCCTTCCCGTTGATGGTGACGAGATGAAGGTGTGTATTCCAACCTTCGGCATTATATGGTTGTACGGGCATTCAATCTCCTCGCAAAAAAAAAACGCGATCTCTGCGTCTAGAGGCAGGAAGCTCAACACATCCTGCTTCGCATGATCCTCGGAAGCAATTACGATGCCCCCATCCATGAGTTACTTAATGACAACTCCTACGAACGCAAGGTTGTCGATTTGTGCACCGGTGCTGGCCATTGGTATGTCGTCTACCTATCTTGCTCTTTCAACCCCTTCAGGTCTTCGAGTGTAATATGTTGACCGCGGAATCCTGCTACTGATGACATCTTTCAGGGTGCTAGAGATGGCCAAGGAATTCCCTCGCGTAGAATTCCGTGGGCTTGATCTAGGTGCGTGGTCTTCCGGTCCGTAATGGATGAAAGCTGACGTCCTGCTCCACCACTTGCACAATTATCGCCACGTTGCCTTCCGTTCGACAGTTCCCATCCAGACGCGTTACCCCCCTCGTAATGTCCGCTTCGAGATCGCGGACGTCACCGAAAGGCTGCGCTTTGCCGATGCATCAGTGGACGTTGTGCACGCGCGGATGGCCAGCATTAGGGTTAGTTCCTGCCTATCATACGAGTCATTCTTCCCTAGATGATGGGCTATTAGGCAGAGGTAGTTCCACGCTTTTTGCAGGAAGTCGCGCGTGTCTTGCGTCCTGGTGGACTATTTCTCAGTGCCGAGTGGGGTGTCCAACCTACTCCCGAACACCCGTTCCGTGCGGGGGATGATGCGCACATCCCCAAAACGGTCTCTTTTTATAAAGCAGCATCGTGCGTCGGCATTCTCTCACCCCACCCCCGGCCCTGCTCATGCACCTTGCTCATCCGTCGTTACCGATGTAGGGACATTGTGCCGAGCCTTGCGCCGCAGATCCTCCGTCTCATCAGACAGACAGCCTCCTTCGAGGAGCCTGCATCCAAGCAGTGGGCGATACCCATCTCTACCCCTAACACTCCCGACACTCCCCCCTCTGTTGCATTTGTCAGTCGGGTAATGGGGCGCATCACCCAGGGCTATGCCGATGCTCTCGTGGCTGGAGGATCCTTCTTGCAGGAGGATGCGGATGCGTTCAAAGATGAACTGGATCAGGGAATTGGCATCTACCTTACTTACCAAACTGTTTTTGCGCGCAAGAAGTCGAGTGGTTGAGTCAGCCAAGTGGGCGTTATCGAAGCCAAGTGCCAGTGGTCGCTGCGGCATTTGCGTATCTTGACTATGTTTCTTGTGGTTTTTGGTGTATCTCCTTTCAATTTTTTGTCTAGAGTTTGAATAAAGAATAAAGAAATGATTCGTTTATAATTAGCGTGCCGGAGTTCAGTCTGGTCACGGTGGCACAAAGTGAACAATCTTCTTCCTCGCAGGCATCAGCGTCAAGCGTAGGTTGTCGCGTCAACTCTGTCAGTGCCTTTGACAAGCACAACACAAACCCCACAAGGTTGCTTGTCCGCTCTCCAGAATGGCATCTTTCATCCCCACTCTTCCCCCTGAGGACACACAACGAGCAGCCCAGGTACCCACGCGTCCTCTTCCTCCATCATAGTGGCTCACCGACACGTCAAACAAAGCTAATTCAGGAATCCTATAATCCAACATCTTCGCACCGCCTCTCGCCGGATGAACATCGTCGTCTCCAGAGCGAGTTGTACGAGCTGCAACGCAAGTGGGAAGCCTGGGGCCTCATTGTCCCTTTCCTTTTCGAACACGCCGATCCGAACGTTCAGTTCTTTGGCGCTCATACCGCCCAGGTCAAAATCTCACGAGACTGGTACGCACCAGATACACACTCGATGCACCCTCGATCCTTATCTGCTGGTTCCAGGGAGAGCTTCCCAGCAGTGCATAGAGACGAGCTCATTCCATTTTTACTCAATATCACTGGACGCTCGATTTCCATTTATCTTGGCAAGGTCATTGTAAGAAAATTGTTTGTTGCCGTATGTCGTTTTTGTCATCGTCGTTATCTTCTTCTCTTTGGCACCCACGTCTTATTTCCAGTTATCCGCTCTCGCTTTGAGGCTTGTGCCCCAAGATCCCTCTCGCTGGCCAAACTGGATCGTTGCGACCGCCACGGAACTCTCGAGCGCGGGCGCTACCAATGAGCATATTTTGGAGTTTCTCGAGATTGCCGTTGAGGAGGTGAATGGGGCTGATCTCCTGCCAGCAAAGAAGTGCGACCCTGCTTCGAGAATTGATCCAGCTCTTACCTCCTTCTCACAGATCTCAGATGCTTCAAAGCCTTAGAGAGGCCGTCCCTCTCGTCAGGCAGGCCATCGCTTCGTCCATTGTCCCGTCAACGGATCCTCCCAGACTGCGTCAGTTACAATCCGCGCTGAAGTGCCTGGAAGCATGGATACCTAATCTGCCCGGCAAGTACGCCACCTCCATCCTTCGCAACGCTATGCCGGCTGCCTCCCGCCTCTAACGCCATTCTACAGTGACGTGACACCCCTTCTACCCTCCTTGTTCTCGCTTCTCGATCCAGGATCAACCACTTTCCAACCCGCCGTTTCCGCCGTCTTGGCGGTGCTGTCTGCCCCCGCTTTTGCGGATGGTTCAGGCTCCGCTACGCTGACATTTCCGCTCCTCCAATGGTGCACACAAGCTGGCCCACTTATCGTAAACAGGGCCGTCGTAGAAGGCCCTGACGACACCGCGTCCGCGTTATGCCGCCTGCTTGCCGGGTTGGGCGACCACTCGACCGCCTACTTAGCCAAAAACCTCAATGCGCCGCTCGTTCAATCGTTCCTCCACCTCATGTTGTCCTTTACTGCGCTTCCTGGTAGTTATGGCGTCGATGAGGAGGAGAGCGAGCGGACCCTTGGCTTTTGGTATCTGCTCCAAGAGGCATTATGGGAGGTCGAGTTCCCACCCGAAACCGAGGTCACGCGCGAGAAGGAGATGTGGACCCTCGCCAAGGCGGTGTATGCTGAGCTAGTTGCCGCGCTTAGGACCAAGGTCCGCTGGCCTCCTCCCACAACCGGGTGGGCAAAAGGTGCGTGGATACCTTCCTATTTAAAGTGTCCGAAGGGAAGAAACGGTTAGAGTTTTGTAGATCAGGTGGAGAGATTTCAGGTGTATGTTTGTCTGCCCTAGTTCTTGGAGATACCCGGGATTAATGATCACTACCCACGAAGATACCGGCGAGATGTCGGCGATACCTTGATCAACGCGTAGGTTCTCTCTGGTCTGACGTCCATGTGTGATTTTAAGTGATTGATTTAGTTACTATGTTCTACGAGACGACATGCTTGCATATTACCTTAGTGACCTAGCCACACTGCTACAGAACAAGAAGGAAAATGACGGCTGGGAGGTCAGTACCATTAGTCTCATGCACGTGAGTAATGCGATTTTATGTTGTAGGGGATCGAGGCAACGCTCCACTGCGTCATGTCCATTCAAGAAGCCGTTCCGTTGGAGCCTAATACGCACCTATCGCTCCTCTTTGGTTCTGACATCCTCGGTCAGCTACCGACATCTGGTGGTTATCGCGTGCAGCGCACTATGCTTGGGCTTATCGGTATATTTTCTCCGACTCGGCATCACCCCTTCTCACTCTGTCGGTAAAAAGGTTCCTTCGCCTCATGGTTCACAACCCTTCCTGCAGCGTCAAGCGAACCCCTGCTTGCCGTCCTGGGCTACGTGGTCCCCGCGCTGAGCGATGCAAGTTTGTGTTTGCCCGCGGCAAACGCGCTGCGTGATCTGTGCGATGCGAACCGCTCTGCTCTCGCGCCACATATTACTGCTTTTGGCGAGTTGCATGCTGGGCTTTCGAGTGTGCAAGATACAGAGAAGGCAAAGGTTCTGCAGTCGATCTCCAGTGTGATACAGGCGTTACCACCTGAGGAGGAGATAGGCCCTGTCGAGGTATGTGGCAACTTGCGTTTCATTCATCTTTTTGTTGCCCATGGTGAACATGAGAATTAGGCGATTGTGCAACCTGTGGTAGCGAAGCTATTCCAAGCATTACAGTCGTCGTCGCTGGTCCGTTTTCCCGGTTGTCTCGTGATACATTTTATCTGATTAGTTCAGGTAGCTTCCTGAGGATGCGCGGGCGTTAGCAACACAACAGATTCAGACGCTATCGGGTGTTGCAAAGGGTCTCACTCGTACCACCGATGCCGCTGGCTTCGAGGCCTCTCCCGCGGCAGATGAGGTGGAGCGTATGCAGCGCGCCAGGGATGATATCCGTATGATACAACTGAGGGAACATATGCTACGCGCGATCCAGGGTGCTGTCGAACTTTGGTCGACTGACGCAGGAATCAGTGAGGTACGTCTTGCAGTGTTGAGGGGATTTGTCTTTCTCTATTGTGTGAGTAATAATTTTATGCAAAACGATGGTAGGCTCTCAGCGACCTCTTCAAATCGGTCACGGCCCTCTCGGCGGATGCCACGCTACTCTCGTTACCGCCAGCACCCCTGCTCGAGCTCGTATGCGGCGCAGCGCAACGCCAGTTAACCGCCGTCTGGCTCGCGCTCGCGAACATGCTCATCATACAGCTAAATATCATACAGCTAAATCCCTCCTCGCTAGCGGCACCTCTGCGGTCAGTCCCTTCCCAGGAGGTGCTCGCCATCGTCCGTGAGGTAGTTAGCGTGTTACTGCAAGCGACTTTGACCACCCTGAGCGTCGAGGGTGCTATGGAAGCGGTGCGTCGACACCCCTTAGAGTGCGTCAGAAGAATTGTAGAAGATGACCGGCACGGCTGTTCAGAATCCCGATATTGTGCAGGACTTCTTCAATTTCGTGGAGAAGGTTGGTCATTTTTTAGCTTATTTACTCCGATAATAACATGTGGGTGTAGGTGTCCTTCCATTTCGTCACAGTATTTTATCAGCTCCCTCGACAGTCTTTCGATGACCTTGTTCGATGTGCAATTTCCGCTCTCAGCTTACAAGAGCGTTACTCCCTTGTTGCTGCGTCAACATTCTTAGTACGTTCGGATGACTTCCCTGAGCTAACTTTTTTTTCTGATCCGAATATCGTTTTGTAGACCGCCCTCATTAAAGATACCCAGGCAAACGATGATCTTGCGGACGCAAAGAAGCTCCTCCTCGACACCCATGGTCGGGTAATCATGCGCTCTCTGCTCGTCGGTTTTGCTGGTGTTTCGCCAAAGTCAGCTGTCCCAAATCTCGTCGAGTTATTTTCGGTCCTCATCGCAAAAGCGCCGTTGGAAAGCAAAGGCTGGATTATGGATGTCCTACATGGGGTCCGTTTTTGTCTTTTTCGTCATGTACATCTTTATCTGTGTTTGTTGATTTTGTATCGCAGAGTGATTTCGTTCAGTCTCGTGCAGGTACAGAAGCCAAGGACGCCTTGGTGAAAGCGGTATTCGGGTATGCGTACGACATTCCCTGCCTGTTTAAGTTATCTGACTGAAGCCATTTCGCTTGGTTCTGCCAGTGGTTCGCGGTCAATACGACGGACCCGAGAAGCCGTGCGGCAGTTTACGATTGTCGCAAGAGGACAAGAGGGCTCCAATTTTGGATTTACTTGGTAGTACTGGCTAGTTAACGCAATAGACCCCATTTCCCTACTCATCCGATTGATCCGCTTTTCCGGCTACGACAACAACGTCCCGCTACGCGCCCCAAGGGCAACCAACCCTCACTACCGCCGATATAGCTACCGTAGGAGCGACAGTGCCAGTACCAAACGCTAACAGCACGACCACCTCGGTATTGTCGCGCATAAGTTGCTCCCTATACTTACACTCTGCCCCTTCAGACTTGGTATTCCTCACGTGCAGCTCCTAGCTCTCCCCAAGTCCGGTGGAGATGAAGCAGCTCTAGCTTCAGCCCCTGCCGACGAAGCCGGACAAGAGCGGCACTGGCTGCGGCACAATTACCAGCGCGAACAATGGTGCAAGGAGTAGTTGTCGTAATCTTGGCAACTAAAAAATGGTAGTGGTGCAAGGGGAGATAGACTAGCGACGCCAGAAACTCCGGAGGCAGGCTCATACTTGGCTTTGGGAAGGCGACGAAACGCGCGCAGAATTCGAACGCGCTGGTGGATGCCCGTCCTTGCAATATGTACCACCAGGTCAACCGTGCCAGGGTCCACACCGTCGATTGCTACGGTTGCAACTGCTCCTTCTAAGTGCCGTGCTAATATTTTTATACATTCTGTCCTTCCTTCCGCCTTTCGCGTGCTCTTGATAGTACGTCAACAACTCATATGACGAGACGTCCCAAGGATCGTCCCCGAAGCCGCGCACAACCACCAGTCGCAGGCTTAGCCAGCCGACGGCTCCTAGATATCGCCACCGAAGTGAGTTGAACTTTCACCCCCGTCGTGAAATTGCATTTTGGGATGTGTAACAATACTGTAACTATTTACAGTAAACTAGGTGCAAGAAAGTATAGAGGCGTTGGGGGCTGGTACGCAAGTACGCAAGGCCCCTGGGCCATCACGCCACAGCATGTATCCCTTCGTCCTTTCTTCGAAGTTTGTTTTCGTGTGTCAAAGCCTCTTACTGATTGTCCGAAATACTCTCAGCTGACGATCCCCACTGTTTCAATGGTGTCCCAGACCCTCTTGCCTCAGCGCTCAGCTTCTCCGACGGCTCCAACGACAATTTTAATGAATACCTTGCCCTGCCTGAAAGGGTCGCGTCCCCTCCCACCTAAAGCGAGCTCGCATGATCGCGCTCTACCCGCCGTCCGTTACAGGTAATGAATTGGAGAAATTTTCTAGGTTAGTCCCCAACTAACTAAAATGGGATAACTTATCGTTGTGGGTCAAACGAAAATTTTACTGTAACGAGTGCCTTGATTCGAAGAAACTGGCTCCGACCGATGGCTCGATGCAATACGTCCCCATACATCTGCTTTCTCATGACAGCCCGAGAGGTCAAAAAGAAACAAAAGAAAACCATGATTCATGAACCGTGTTCACTACTCAGTCAACAACTTGTCAAGTTGGAAGCTCCTCCCCTCTAAAAAACAGTTCGTCGTCCTCAAGAGCAGGTTGTCTGAGTTTCCCGTAGCGCGCTCATCCGCGCGTAGTGTCGATCAGGCCCATCAGGGGCTGCATCAGTCATCATGTTTTCTCAGCGTTGCACTGCGTGGTTGTTGAGTACTTGAGGTACAAGTACATTGGCAGCGATAGTAAGTTCACGCTTGCGCAGAAAGTGACTAGTGAGGACCGCCATCTTTCTAAACTCACTGGCAGGTGTCATGAATTTTTTTTTCTTTTTGAATTCAGAAGCAGCGTTACCCTCTTTTTGTCTGAATCACGTGTTTTCTCAACTGCTTATTTGAGCACGGAGTTTCGAATGGGGTCCAATGACAGCCCTGATCGAAGCGAAGACCGCAACATGATTACCGCCCTGAAGGCCTGAACTTGGGCAGTCCCGCAATCTCCATCGGAGTGTATGGCGTCGAGAGCGGCGAGCCTACCTAACTTTTAACCCCCAAATTCACTTCAATTCATTCGCTTCCAGAACGACAAGCGCTTCCATGCAGATTCATGGCCTAGTTTGGTCTCACCTGCAACGCAAAACGGGACTAGTACCGCCGCCCGCCGTACGGTACAGTGTGGGTCCGTCCGTCTCAAGGTATTTATTTATCCGCTGCATCCTCCGCCGTAGCATTGTCGGTCACAATTCCCTCCTGTGCCAGCGACTTCTTGCCTCCTAGCCAGCATGACAATTAGCAGGGACATGGCAGCCCTGGTAGGATTCGGGTGCGAGGCGTTCTTTTACGGTTCGTTTTTCTGCAAGCACCGCAAACAAGTTAATTGCTTATTTCTCTCTAGGATGTTATACGATTCTCTTCGCTCTTTCTATCTATCTAAAATATAACAGCTCACACCGCTGGAACGCCGTCAACAATCCTATTTTCATTCTCGGCGTGTTATTGTATCTGGCTTGCACCATCCACTTCGCCCTGGAGTTCCATCATTTCTATACAGCCTTGGTATGCCCCACGCAATATTTAAGCTACGCAATCTCTAGACACTCTTACAGAATACCACTGGCGTCCTGGGATTTGGAAACCAGAAAAACGGCCTCATTGGTGCCGTTCTCCTTATCTCACTCACGGATTTCATGGGTGAACTTGTCCTCATCTACCGCTGCTGGATGTTGTGGTCCAGGAGTTATGTAATCATATTCCTTCCGACACTCGCTGCGATTGCAGGAGTAGGTAAGTCCTAGTAACAGCTAGTAACAGTGACCGCCACCTGATGCTCACCGATCGCATTTTGATTTGCAGCATGTCTCAGTGAAGTTGTGGCACAAATGCATTCGACTTCACAAGTGGTCCCCGGTTTCCTGGTACCGTTGGGTCTTGCGGCCTACAGTCTTCCATTGTGCACAAATGTGATCGTGACCACACTTATTGCTGCGCGCATCTGGTACATGATGCGTGAGATACGAGACGCGGATATGCCAACAAAAACAGGTCGGGCTGCAATCGACATAATCATCGAGAGTGGCATGCTCTATCTTGCCGTACAGCTTGTTTTCGTCATCCTCTTTGCCATCCGGCACCCTGCCCAGGCTATCCTCGCGCGTATTGCGGTGCAGGTCTACGTGCGTATTCGTCACCGGAGGCAAATTGTTGCGAATCTGACACCCCAACCACACAGGGCATCGCACCGACATTGATTATTATCCGTGTTGCTCTCGGCGTGTCAAGCACGCCATCCGGACCGATTATCAGTGAAGCTACATCAGGGCCACGGCACATCTCTACTCGATTGCGTTTTGCTCACAGTCACAGCACAGCTACAACCACGGATGCTGGCCTGCATGTTACTACCGAGATGCCCATGTCTGAAATCAAGATGAAGCACAGTGGTGGGGATCTAGGCTCGAGCTTCAGCTCCGTCGAAAATACTACCACAGTTTGATTTGACAGTGGCTTAGCTATGGGAGCAATTCGTTTTCGGTTCGTTTCGGTAGTTATGGGGCAGTGGATGGGGTACCTGTTTGAGAGTCCACTTTTTTTGCGCTTTGGGGTACAGGAATATGTAACTACTAATTTATAAACTTATGAACTCGTGTTCTTTTTGTCTCCATTGCATTCTGACTGTAGTCTCAGTCGAAGCGTCGTGAATCGTGAATCGATTCCAACTCCGCCCAGGCGCGCGTGCAGGCGTGAATCCGGCCCGTGGGCCCGCTCGGTGGGGGGGCGGCGGCTCACGCCCTCGGTCGGGTTACGCCTCTCGATTCACGATTGTCACGCGCCGGATTCACACTTTCGGGGGCGCGATTCACGCTTCGGTTCACACTTTTTTCGCGGGCGGGAGTCACGTGGGCCCCTCGACTTTGCCTCCCCCTGCCAGACTTCGCTGGGCCTCGATTCACACTCGGAATCACGGGCTCGACCCAGGTCGGTTCGTGGGTCGAACTGGATCGGACTGTTTCTTATTGCCTGCGCCTGCCAACGACCGCGGCCATCGGGCCATCCCTGCTGCTGGCCACGAGTATGATGTACTACGAGATTGTGCATTCGGCCGCCACGCCAACGCCTGTGCCCACCAACCTTGAATGACTCGCGGACGGCCATCAGGCCATCCCTGCTGCTGGCTACGAGTACGACGTACTACGAGATCATCCATTCGGCCATTATCCTCACGCAAAGAATCGTCGAATGGCAACGACAACATGTTGTTCGGTGTCTTATCTCCTCCAGTTCTCCTCCTCTCCTCCTCCTCCTCCTCCTCCTTGCCAGAATTGTGACTGGTACAGGTATGTACCCTCGGCCCTATCGTGTGCAGCGCTCGTTGCTGATCTGATGTAATACTTCGTGGCCGCTCCCAATCCTGATAAACTCACGACTCACGACGTGTCCTGCAGCGGACGTGGGACCGCCTCTCAGTCTGGATGCCAAACCGACTGGGGTGCAACGCCTCTGCAAGAACGTGCAGAAGGCTGTTCTGTTCAGAATACCGCCACATGTCTTCTCACTATTACTGGAATCGGTGTGCCTTTGCTGTCCGGTACCACACCCGTTCCTGAGGGTCATTATCCTCACACAAAGATTGCCGAACAACAAATGATGTTGTCCGGTGTCTATCTTCTCCTCGGAGCTGGCGCTGGTTTTCGTATGTACCCTCCGTCAGTCATGTGCGGTGCTCCTTGTTGATCTGATATATATTTCGTAGCTGCTCCCAATCCTGATAAACTCATGAGACATGATGTGTCCTGCAGCGAATGCAGGACCGCCTCTCAGCCCGGACACCAAACCGACCGGGGTGCGACACCTCTGCAAGAACGTGCAGAAGGCCATTACCACACCCATTCCCGAGGGTCATTATCCTCATGCAAAGATTGCATCAGCAAAATCCAAAAAAAACTTGGTAAACTTAGTGGACTTAGACTTGCTTAGACAGGACTTAGTTGGCCTTAATAAGACTTGGCCAATTTGGTTAACTTGCAACCAAGTGGGTTAAGCATAGCAAGCAATATACTAAGACATGATCAGCATCAAGTGAGGCAAGTAAGTATGATGTATAGTATCTAAGTAGGTCCAAGCCTGAGCCTGTGCCTAAGTGACACCTTGTCCCAAAGTCACACATGCTTGATGTCCCATGGTAGACATACCTAATGTGTGCACTTGGATTCTCCACTTCAATGATATGACATATGAGAGGCAGCCTCACCAACAACTGCCAGAGCTCTCTTGTGCAAACTTGCACATGTAGCTCACCTTATGCAGCTCTGGTGTGGATACTGAGACATTCTCTGTATCCTCAAAAGGGGAGGGTATGTGCACAGTGTTGGCTTACTGCAAATGGTGGCACCATGTTAAGCCCGCAGTGGGGCTTCGTGCACACCTGACGGTTTAGGAAGGTGTGTGGTCCGAGGTGTGCCGAGACACGTGATTCAGACTCCTGAGATGTGCATTGATTGTTATAGCACAATCACTAAGCTTCAAAGGCAAGGTCCACCTTTAAGGACCTTAGAATGTAGATGGAAGAGTAAGAGGGAGCCACACAGTGAACAGGAGTGATGATAAGCTCCATCTCTAGTACAGAGAGAGGTGAGGTGTTTTACAGACAGACGAACTGGCTGGGATCACGTGATCCCCTGACTCCTGTACGATACACACATAGCTCATCGTTCGGACTGGCTGACTGAGATTCCTTACTGTACCGATGACTGATACGCACCTCTGGCTGACTAACTGTATTATATGCTGACTGAGCCTGACTGATGGACTGACAAACCGACTTACCAATCGGTTGTAGTACTATTAGTCATACATGATTCGAACCTGTATATATAAGACTCCATACGAATGGTTGAGCCTTAAGCTCGACTTTGCTACAATCACAGCTTCTTGATTACTCCTGCTCATTGCGCGGCCCTCTTCTCTACTCTTCCATCTACACTTTAAGGTCCTTAAAGGCGGACCTTACCTTCGAAGCTTAGTGATTGGGCTACACCAATCAACGCACATCTCAGGAGTCTGAACACGTGCCCCGGCACACCTCGGACCGCACACCTTCCCAAGTCATCAAGTGTGCACGAAGCCCCGCTGCAGGCTTAACACAAGTCGAGCTTCTCCTAAAGCCAACCTGGCTGACATATTACTCGACCTCGGAAGGAAACAGAAGCTCTCAAAGAGCCCTGACATCAGGTTCAGAAACAGAACCACAGACGACCTCCCTATAGAAATACAAGGGAAAGCCTTCTGGCTAGAATCACGAACCGAGGGACGATTAGCATATCACCTCAGAGATGGGTTATACACATACCCTGTGGAATACATCAACGGGACCTGGTACAGAATCAGTTGGACCATTGACCAGTGCTACGAAGTTAGCAGAGAAGACAAGATTGAGGATCCCCAAGGATCAGGACTAGGAACCAAAAACCAACCCTTCCTATTCGCCCCAGATCTCGAACGAATCCACACAGAAGTCACCCAAGAAAGTGACAACGTCCCTGAAGTAGAAAACACTTCACCAGTATCAGATCCAGACATTCCCACTACAGACCAAGCTCACGCACCAATCATCGAACAACTCACACAAGCAATGGCAGCAATCGCCATAGCTCACGTACAACCGGCACAAGTAGCCAGACCAGCACAAGCTCCACAACCCCCAGCTGGAGGACAACCAGCAGGAGGAGGACAGCCCCAACAACCACCAGCCGGAGGACAACCACCAGCCGGAGGACAACCCGGCGGAGGAGGCGGTGGAGGCAGAGGAGGCAGTGGAGGCAGGGGAGGAGGCGGTGGGGGAGGAGGCCAACCAGCAGCCGGACAAGCAGCAGCTGGACAAGCAGCAGCCGCACCACCCCGCAGCAAAGCCCTCAAAGGAATGATTCCCCAAATCTTCCAAGGAGACAGGAAAGACACAGAATGCTTTATGCAACAATTTGGAGCATATCGCTTCCTCAACCGACATAACTCCACCTTTACAAACAAAGCAGAACAAGTGGCTTATGCCCTCACCTTCATCAAAGGACCGCTAGTTGACGATTGGGCATACAACATGGCGGACCAACTATCCATCAAGGTTGAAGGAAACCCGATCACAGGAGACCCCCCAACACACGCAGAAAATGATCCAACCCTCTGGGAATGGTTCGCAAGAGCGTTCAGAGATGCCTTTACCGACTCCACCAAAAAGCAAGACGCATACTCCCGTCTCACAAAAATGGAACTGGACATAGACAAGGTCGACTCCTCTATTACACTCTTCAAATGTCTCATCAGGGAAGCAGGATGGGGACCAGACACAGAAGGAACAATTAAACTGTTCCAAGACATCTTGCCGGTCGGACTCCACCGCGTCATCCGCCAACGAGAAACCCTACCAGCAACCCTGGAGGAGTGGTATGACACAACCCGAAAGACAGTCCAACGATGGCAAGACCTCAATGATAATATCAGACCCAAAGGAGGACCTGGCCGTATCTCAACCAGAGCCAACAGGATGCGCGGCTATCAAAAGCCCTCTCTGCCAAAACGACAGAAGGATCCCAATGCAATGGACATTGATGCCATCTGTACCACTGGAAAGTTAACGGACGAAGAACACACCAAATTGATGAAGGAAGGAAGATGCTTCTGCTGCCGCAAACTGGGACATATGTCCAGAGTCTGCCCTGACAAGGGTAAAGATAAAGGAAAAACCCCAGATTGACCCCGCAGCTCCCAAGGGCAATACACCAAAGAAAAGCCCAAGGTCCGAGCCGCGGTAATCAATGAAGACGAGGAAGAGGAACAGCATAGCGATGCTGAAACCTCAACCACTGCACCCCCTTCCTATACCAAAAAGGACGTCCTCCAGTACATTAGAGGAATGACCATTGAAGACCAAGAGAACCTCTACGAGGAACTGTCGGCAAAAGCAGATTTTTAGGAAGCTCGTAGCCGACGGTCTGGCTTAGAGCAATCGGATTGCAAGATATGATGTACATTAGGAAACTCTCAACTCTGAATATGAATGTTTCTTTCCGCACCTCGCAATCCAAGGCCGATGAATCTGCTCTCATAGATAGCAGTGCAACTGATAACTTCATTGACAAAGACACCTGGAAACGACTCGGAATAGGGCGCAAAGAACTCGCCCGACCAGTCATGGTCCACAACGTCGACGGCACAGAAAACAAACAAGGAAAAATCACACACTACTGCTGGCTATGTATTGTCAAAGGAGAAAAACATATGCTCCAGAGATTCTACATCACAAGCCTAGGAAAGGATTGCATCATCCTAGGATACCCCTTCCTCTATGACTTCAATTCAAAAATCAATTGGAAGACAGGAAAGATCTCAGGAGAATCAGTACAACTCCAGAGTAGCTGATACATGCATGTCGCCAAAAACATCTTTTTCATGCAAAGAGAGGCGATCAAACAACTAGGAAAACCCAAAGAAGATGAAGCCATCTACGTGCGACGAACCAACATTGCACAAGAATGGGCCCAAAAGGCGGACAAAGATAAAATCCACCTTACCATCGACACTATCCCAAAGGAATATCGAAGACATCAAAAAGTCTTCTCAGAAGAAGAAGCATGACGCTTCCCACCCGCACGATCCGAAGACATGACCATCAAACTAACCCCAGACATGCCAAAGGAGCTAAATTGCAAGGTGTACCCCCTATCCAAGGACGAGCAAGAACTCCTGCAAAAATGGATTCTCGAAGAAGAACTTGGGCGAATTTATGAAGGACCTTCCCCCTATACGGCACCGGTCTACTTCATCAACAAAAAAGACAGCTCGGAGAAAAGAATTATCATGGACTATCGACAGTTGAACAAGTACACAGTCCGAGATAACAACCCCCTGCCCAATATACAGTCTGCACTGGAAAGGCTACATGGCAAATTACTTTTCTCCAAGTTTGACATTCGCTGGGGATATAATAACATATGCATCGCCGAAGAAGATCAAACCAAAGCGGCGTTTAAAACTCCCCAAGGCACTTATGTTCCCCGAGTCATGTACTTCGGGCTCACGAACGCACCCCCCTTCTTCCAACGAACCATGCATCGAGATTTCTGCCCCCTACTCCAGAAATACCCCGAAAACCTGGGAAACTACATGGACGATTGGTGGGTGGCTACGGCCAGCGACGAGGAAGGCCGCCAATTACATAAACAGATCGTCCACGACTTTCTAGACAAAATGGAAGAGTGCTCCTACTTCCTAAAACCAAAGAAATGTCAATTTGAAAAGGACAAAATGGAAATCCTCGGATGGCTTGTAGGAGGAGGACGAGTACGTATTGACCCCGCTAAAGTAAAAGGGATATCAGAATGGCCCAGAACTCTCAAATCGGTGGAAGAAGTCAGAAAGACCCTAGGGGTGCTAGGCTATCAGCGACCTTTTATCCAAGGGTTTGCAGCAATAGCCCGACTGCTACACGACCTCACCAAGAAGGGAACCCCCTTTATCTGGACTGAAAGATGCACAGAAGCGCTGAATGAACTCATCACATGAGTTACCACTGAACCAGTCCTCTGGCATCCAAACCCCGCCAAACAGTATGAACTCGAAGTCGATGCCTCTGCCTTCGCACTTGGAAGTATCCTCTACCAAAGAGATGACAACAACAAGCGAAGAGCGGTAGCATACCACTCAAAGGCACTAAATGCTGTGGAAAGAAACTACTCCATCGGAGACAGAGAATTCCTGGCCATCATAGAAGGCCTGAAATGCGTGCGACACCTAGTAATGGGATCGCCCCACAAATTAGTCATCTACACAGATCACGACAACCTCTGCTACTACCGGCACCCACAGAAGTTGAACAGACACATGGCCTGCTACATCATGTTCCTAGCAGATTTCGATTTTGAACTAGTCCATCTACCGGGAAAGAAGAATCAAGCCGACCCCCTATCCCGACGACCTGATCACAACAATGGGTCGACAGACAACGAAGAAACTACAGCCCTGCCGGACAAACTCTTCGCCAGAGCAATTGAAATCTCTATCTTGGAACAACAAGTCCATCACCTACAAAAGGCAAACAGTGAACTATGCCAAAAGTGGAAAAAGAAGCATGGCATCTACCAAGACGAGTGGAAGGTCTGGTGGATGTTAAGCCCGCAGCAGGGCTTCGTGCACACCTAACAGTTTAGGAAGGTGTGCGGTCCGAGGCGTGCCGGGGCACGTGTTCAGACTCCTGAGATGTGTGTTGATTGGTATAGCCCAATCACTAAGCTTCGAAGGCAAAGGTCTGCCTTTAAGGACCTTACAAGTGTAGAGGGAAGAGTAGAGAAGGGCCGTGCAGTAGACAGGAGGATACAAGAGGCTGCAATTGCAAAGCAAAGTCGAGCTTAAGGCTCAACCATTTGTACAGAGTCGTATATATACAGAGTCGAACCTAGTATGACTAATAGTCCTAGAACCGGTTGCTAAGCCGGTTTGTAAGTGATCAGTCATCTATCCTATCGTACAGTAAGCATGATGCGCTTGTGAGTCAGCCAATCCAGTGTTAAGCCCGCAGCGGGGCTTCGTGCACACCTGACGATTTAGGAAAGTGTGCGGTCCGAAGTGTGCCGGGGCACGTGTTCAGACTCCTGAGATGCGTGTTGATTGGTATAGCCCAATCACTAAGCTTCGAAGGCAAAGGTCCGCCTTTAAGGACCTTTGAAGTATAGATGGAAGAGTAGAGATGGACCGCGCAGTAGACAGGAGTGTACAAGAGGCTGCAATTGCAAAGCAAAGTCGAGCTTAAGGCTCAACTGTTCGTACAGAGTCATATATATACCGAGTCGAACCTAGTATGACTAATAGTCTCAGAACCGGTTGCTAAGCCGGTTTGTAAGGGATCAGTCATCCACCCTATCGTACAGTAAGCATGATGCGCTTGTGAGTCATTCATCAGTCAGCAGTACAGTAAGAATCTCAGTCAGCCAGTCCAGTCGGTGAGCCATGCATGCATCGTGCAGGAGTCAGGGGATCACGTGATCCCAGCCAGTCTGTCGGTCCGTAAAACACCTCACCTCTCTCCGTACTAGAGATGGAGCTTATCACCACCCTCCCCTCAAAGGAGCGCTTCCACACGCTTAGTTGGATCCCTCGTTATCGCCGGGGACGTAATCGTAGTCGGGAGAAGGGGAGCGAGGGGTGTAAGAGGGGCCTGCGTTCTCAAATTTGTCTAGGACGACCTGAGTGATTGCCTGGCGCATGGCAATCCCCGCACTGCTGAGTTCCCCTTTACAGAGGTCGTCGCATCCTGCATTGTTGTGGTCGTACTCTATCTCCCGTTCTTCCAATGTGAGATAGCGGGCGTGGCGTTGACGGGTGAGGTAATGGCCATTTGCATGGCGGCGGCGGCCTCCGTAAGGACAGGTGGCAGGCATCTGATTCCGGAAGAAGCAGTGGTGGCGGGGGACTCGGCACCAACCAGATGTCGAGATCGAGCAGAGGTGATGAGGCGTTTTGCAGTGGGTGGAGAGGTGGTCGTACCACGGACAATAAGAGCAGTGTTTCCGCTCCTTGAATTCCTCGCGGGCTAGTGCATCGTCAGTGGTGTTCTCACTGTTCCAAGAAACTCTGCTGCCTGCTCCTCCTCTCAACCTGGAGTCGGGCCTGGTCGCTATGTTGGTGTTGTATGGTGCAATGCTACGCCTGTCTTGTCGGTGTCGCCATGCCAATTCTCCTCTCTCGTGATCTTCATCCACTAACTCCAGAAGCCGCTCCCGTGCGTTGGCTCGGATAAGTCTCTGGCAGACTGCCTTGGTCCGGCCGACGTGTGCAAGTTGGTGGATGCCGAACTCGGCCCTCCTCTTCTGTACATGGGCCTCTAGGGTCTGGATTTCTTTGAGGCAGAAGGCCAGTTTACGCGTGTCGGCCTCGAGATTTCGAAGGCGGATGATGTCTGCCTTTACCCCATAGTCTCCCAAGTCCTCAATTGCCCTTTCCATCGGGCCTCCGATCATTCTCTCTTCCATCAGCAAGGTGAAATATCTGTCATCATGGTAGTCGGCAGGTGCCGCCCATGATGCGGGGGCGGCTTCCAAGGTCTCCGCATACACGGGTCGCCCAGCTCCCATGGTTCCGTAGATGGTGGGCTCTCCTGTGACGTTGTCGACACGGAAACATATGAACCTCGCATCCACCTTAACTGCTGGTTCTGCTTCGGTTGCCGGGATTTTGATGGAGGTGCGATGGATTTCTGATTGGAACCTCACCCAATCATCTCCTGGGTGTGTTTGTACAAGGTCATCCACGTCAACTTCGATGGTGTAATGTGAGGGGAAGCTGTGCATGGACGTGGCTGGGGAGGAGCTCGGTGTCGTGTTTGATACCGAAGACAGTGGAGTGGCGGTGCGGTGGACCTCGTTAGTCTCGGGGTCCAGTACCAGAGGGTGGTCAGCCTCTTCCTGTCGCTCTAGCATGAGTTGTGCTGCCGCCAGGCCACTCGGGGAGTAGAAGAGTCTTTCCCTCGCAAAGTTACTAAGACTGCGGACAAGATTTCGCGGGTCCTCTGGGTTGCTTTGGGGGAGTGGGTTGGTACATGGGGGAATGGGTAGTGGTTCGGGGCTGGGGACCCGGCTCAGTCTGTGTACGCTGTACAGCGAAGGCGAGAGGCGCAAGTACTCTTCCATCCCGAAGCTAGGGGGTGTGTTTGTTGGTGGGGCATATTCTGGCTCTTCGGGGAAGGCCGATGGTGGTTCGGTGGTTGGATGGAGTTCGGCTTCTAAGATGGCTACTTCTTCCGTGTCCACTGCTAACATGGCATTGCAAGTGGCGGGTGATGGTGAGCTGTAGTTCGAGGACATGAGGGATAGGTTTTCGAACTGGTTGCAAAGGAGGGAGAAGTCGGGGAGCGGTGAGGATCCCATTGTCGATTCTGAGTGGTTTATAACCATTCTTCGGATAGCTTTTGGGTTTTTATTGTGGAACTCCTTCACCTTTACGGAGGCGTTGCCCAGATTCCGTTTCGGTTCCCAAGAATCGTGGGCCTCGGAGAATCCCTTCCACTGGACGAGGTATTGTAATACCTTTGCCTTTCCTATTCGCCTTGAGGCTAATACATTGTCCACTTCCCACTCCTCGTGTCCTTTGATCAGGTCAGGAGGTGCCTCAGGGAAGTTAGGTCCATGTAGTTCCGTTTCCTTATATGGGTGGAGGACGGCCGCGTGGAATGCGTTGTGGATCCTCCACGCGGCTGGGAGGTCCAGTCTGTATGTCACGGCGCTGAGTACTTCCGTCACTTTGAAGGGTCCAAAACATTTGGCCCTTAATTTCATTGTGGGGTGTGTCGTTCGTAGATGGGTCCCTTCCAACCAGACCTTCTGATCCACTCGGTACCTTTGGAAGTGTGGGTTCTTGGTCCAAAGGGATTGCGCTTTGCTGATGGCTTCTTGGGCGCTTTTCCTGGCTTCTAGAAGTTGGGACTTTCTTTCTTCGATTGCCGGTACATTCCCGACACGTGTGGGCTGATGAGTGTGGGGAATGAATCCCATCCATAGTTCGTATGGGGGTTTCTTTGTGGTCGAAGAGGGACGAGCATTTATCATGTACTGGGCGACCTTGAGCCAGTCTGCCCAGTTATCTTGTTGGTGGTTGCAAAAGATCCTCAGTATGGTTTCTACTGTTTGATTCGTTCGTTCTGACTGCCCGTCGGTTTGGGGATGGTATGCAGAACTCATGTTCTGTTTGATATCCAATTGGGCGCAGAGTTCTTTGAAGAATTGCGAGGTGAACCGCGTGTCTCTGTCCGATATGATTCTTTTGGGGAGGCCCGTGTAGGGGAATGTGTGGTCTCTGAAGAGCCTTGTGACTTCCTCGCTCCCCATGTCTTCTCGGCATGGAATTAGAATTACGGCCTTCGTGCAGTCGTGATCGGTGATGGTAAGAATTGTATCACAGCCGCGTGAGTCGGGTAATTTCGTGATGAAATCGACTGTGATAGTGGCAAAGGGCGTTGTGTCTTCACCAGGACCGATCGGCGTGATGGGGGGCACGTTGCGGTGGGTGATTGTTTTTACCGCCTGACAGGTGGCGCATCCTTTGACATAATCTTCCACATCTTTATGGATCGTGGGCCACCAGTAATCCCGTTTTAGCATCAGGTAGGTCTTCCAGACTCCGGGATGTCCCGATGTCGGAGTATCGTGGTATTCCTGGAGGAACGTACGTTGGAGTTGTATGTCTTCAGGGACCACTAAGGATCCTGCCTTCCACCAGACCTTCCATTCATCTTGATAGATGCCGTGCTTCTTCTTCCACTTTTGGCATAGTTCGCTGTTTGTCTTCTGTAGTTGATGGACCTGTTGTTCCAGGATAGAGATTTCAATTGCTCTGGCGAAGAGTTCGTTTGGCAGAGCTGTGGTCTCTTCATTGTCTGCTGATCCGTCGTCATGGTCTGGACGTCAGGATAGGGGATCTGCTTGGTTTCGCTTGCCAGGGAGATGGACTAATTCGAAGTCAAAGTCAGCCAGGAACGCAATGTATCGATCTATGCATCGGTTCAATTTTTGTGGGTGCCGGTAGTAGCAGAGGTTGTCGTGATCCGTGTAGATGATCAATTTGTAGGGCGATCCCATCACTAGGTGTCGTACGCGTTTCAGGCCTTCTATGATGGCCAGGAATTCTCTGTCTCCAATGGAGTAGTTTCTTTCTGCTGCATTTAGTGCCTTTGAATGATAGGCCACTGCTTGTCGTTTGTTGTTGTCATCTCTTTGGTAGAGGATGCTCCCGAGTGCGAAAGCAGAGGCATTGACTTCGAGTTCATACTGTTTGGCAGGATTTGGATGCCAGAGGACTGGTTCAGTGGTAACTCGCGTGATGAGTTCATTCAGCGCCTCTGTGCATTTTTCGGTCCAGATGAAAGGGGTTCCTTTCTTGGTGAGGTCGTGTAGCGGTCGGGCTATTGCTGCAAATCCTTGGATGAAAGGTCGTTGGTAGCCGAGCACTCCTAGGGTCTTTCTGACTTCTTCTACCGATCTGAGGGTCCTGGGCCATTCTGATATCCCCTTTACTTTAGCAGGGTCGATACATACTCGTCCTCCTCCTACGAGCCATCCAAGGATTTCCATTTCGTCCTTTTCGAATTGACACTTCTTTGGTTTTAGGAAGTAGGAGCACTCTTCCATTTTGTCCAGAAAGTCGTGGACGATTTGTTTGTGTAATTGGCGGCCTTCTTTGTTGTTGGCTGTGGCCACCCACCAATCGTCCATGTAGTTTCCCAGGTTTTCGGGGTATTTTTGGAGTAAGGGGCGGAAGTCTCGGTGCATGGTTCGTTGGAAGAAAGGAGGTGCGTTTGTGAGCCCGAAGTACATAACTCGGGGAACATAAGTGCCTTGGGGAGTTTTGAACGCTGCTTTAGTTTGGTCTTCTTCAGCGATATGTATGTTATTGTATCCCCAGCGAATGTCAAACTTGGAGAAGAGTAGTTTGCCATGCAGTCTTTCTAGTGCTGACTGTATATTGGGCAGAGGGTTGTTATCTCGAACCGTGTACTTGTTCAGCTGTCGATAGTCCATGATAATTCTTTTCTCCGAGCTGTCCTTCTTGTTGATGAAGTAGACCGGTGCCGTGTAAGGTGATGGTCCTTCGTAGATTTGTCCGAGTTCTTCTTCTTCGAGAATCCATTTTTGCAGGAGTTCTCGTTCGTCTTTGGAGAGGGGGTATACCTTGCAATTCAGTTCTTTTGGTGCTTCTGGAGTTAGCTTGATAGTCATGTCTTCGGACCGTGCAGGTGGGAAGCGTCGTGCTTCTTCTTCTGAGAATACCTTTTGATGTCTTCGGTATTCCTTTGGGATAGTGTCGATGGTGAGGTGGATTTTATCTTTGTCCGCCTTTTGGGCCCATTCTTGTGCAATATTGGTTCGTTGTACGTAGATGGCTTCGCCTTCGGCAGGTTGTCCCAGTTGTTTGATTGCTTCTCTTTGCATGAAGAAGATGCGTTTGGCGCTATACATATATTGGCTGCTCTGGAGTTGTACTGATTCACCAGAGACCTTCCCCGTCTTCCAGTTGATCTTTGGATTGAAGTCATATAGGAAGGGATATCCTAGGATGATGCGATCTTTTCCTAGGCTTGTAATATAGAATCGTTGGAGCGTGTGCTTTTCTCCTTTGACGATGCAGAGCCAGCAGTAGTGGGTGATCTTCCCTTGTTTGTTTTCCGTTCCGTCAACATTATGGACGGTGACTGGTCTGGCCAGTTCCTTGCATCCTATCCCAAGTCGTTTCCACGTGTCTTCGTCGATGAAGTTGTCTGTTGCGCCACTATCTATGAGGGCGGATTTGTCGGCCTTGGATTGCAAAGTGCGAAAAGAAACATTCATATTCAGAGTCGAGAGTTTCCTAATGTACATCATATCTTGCAATCCGATTGCTCTAAGCCAGACCGTCGGCTACGAGCTTCCTAAAAATCTGCTTTTGCCGACAGTTCCTCGTAGAGGTTCTCTCGGTCTTCAATGGTCATTCCTCTGATGTATTGGAGGACATCCTTTTTGGTATAGGAGGGAGGTGCAGTGGTAGAGGTTTCAGCTTCGCTGTGCTGTTCCTCTTCTTTGTCCTCGTTGATTACCGTGGCTCGGACCTTGGGCTTTTCTTTGGTGTACTGCCCTTGGGAGCTGCGGGGTCGATCTGGGTTTTTGCCCTTGTCTTTTCCTTTGTCCGGGCAGGCTCGGGACATGTGTCCCAACTTGCGACAGCAGAAACATCTTCCTTCCTTCATCAACTTGGTGCGCTCTTCATCTGTTAGCCTTCCTGTGGTGCGAATAGCGTCGATATCCATCGCATTTGGGTCCTTTTGTCTCTTTGGGGGCGAGGGTTTTTGATATCCTCTCATTCGGTTAGCTCTGGTAGAGATGTGGCCAGGTCCTCCTTTGGGTCCGATGTTATCATTAAGGTCCTGCCATCGTTGGACTGTTTTTCGAGTTGCATCATACCATTCTTCCATGGTTGTTGGTAGGGTTTCTCGCTGGCGGATAACACGGTGGAGTCCGACCGGCAGGATGTCTTGGAACAGTTTAATTGTTCCTTCTGTGTCTGGTCCCCACCCTGCTTCTCTGATGAGACGTTTGAAGAGGGTGATGGAGGAGTCGACTTTGTCCACTTCTAGTTCCATCTTTGTGAGACAGGAGTACGCGTCTTGTTTCTTGGTGGAATCGGTAAAGGCGTCTCTGAACACTCTTGCAAACCATTCCCAGAGGGCTGGATCGTTTTCTGCGTGTGTCGGAGGATCTCCTGTGGTTGGATTTCCTTCTACCTTGATGGATAGTTGGTCTGCCATATCGTACGCCCAATCATCGACCAATGGTCCTTTGATGAAGGTGATGGCATAAGCCACTTGTTCTGCCTTGTTTGTGAAGGTGGAGTTATGTCGATTGAGGAAGCGGTATGCTCTGAATTGTTGCATGAAGCGTTCGGCATCTTTCCTGTCTCCTTGGAAGATTTGGGGAATCATTCCTTTGAGGGCTTCGTTGCAGGGTGGTGCGGCTGCTGCTTGTCCAGCTGCTGGTTGGCCTCCGCCGCCGCCTCCTCCGCCGCCGCCTCCTCTGCCGCCGCCTCCTCCGCCGCCGCCTCCTCCACTGCCGCCGCCTGGTTGTCCTCCGGCAGGTGGTTGTCTTCCGGCAGGTGGTTGTCCTCCGGCTGGTGGTTGTTGGGGTTGTCCTCCAGCTGGTGGTGGAGCCTGTGCTGGTCCGGCTACCTGTGCCGGTTGTACATGAGCTACGGCAATTGCTGCCATTGCTGCTGTGAGTTGTTCGATGACTGGTGCGTGAGCTTGGTCGGTCGTGGGGATGTCTGGATCTGAGGCTGGTGAAGTGGTCTTTACTTCGGGTGCTTTGTCACTTCCTTGTGTGATCTCGGTGTGGATTCGTTCGAGATCCGGGGCGAGTAGGAACGGTTGGCTTTTAGTTCCTAATCCTGATTCGTGAGGGTCTTTGATCTCGTCTTCTCTGCTAACTTCGTAGCACTCGTCGATGGTCCAACTGATTTTGTACCAGGTTCCGTTGATGTATTCAACAGGGTATGTGTATAACCCTTCTTTGAGGTGATATGCTGATCGTCCCTCAGTCCGTGATTCTAGCCAGAAGGCCTTTCCCTGTATTTCTATAGGGAGGTCGTCGGTGGTTCTATTTCTGAACCTGATGTCGGGGCTCTTTGAGAGCTTTTGCTTTCTTCCGAGGTCGAGTAGTATGTCAGCCAGGTTGGCTTAAGGAGAAGCTCGACTTGTGTTAAGCCCGCAGCGGGGCTTCGTGCACACCTAACGGTTTAGGAAGGTGTGCAGTCCGAGGCGTGCCGGGGCACGTGTTCAGACTCCTGAGATGTGCGTTGATTGGTATAGCCCAATCACTAAGCTTCGAAGGCAAAGGTCCGCCTTTAAGGACCTTACAAGTGTAGAGGGAAGAGTAGAGAAGGGCCGTGCAGTAGACAGGAGGATACAAGAGGCTGCAATTGCAAAGCAAAGTCGAGCTTAAGGCTCAACCATTTGTACAGAGTCGTATATATACAGAGTCGAACCTAGTATGACTAATAGTCCTAGAACCGGTTGCTAAGCCGGTTTGTAAGTGATCAGTCATCTATCCTATCGTACAGTAAGCATGATGCGCTTGTGAGTCAGCCAATCCAGGGTCATCAGTCAGCAGTACAGTAAGGAATCTCAGTCATCCAGTCCAAACGATGAGTCGTGTGTGTATCGTGTAGGAGTCAGGGGATCGTGTGATCCCAGCCAGTCCGTCGGTCTGTAAAACACCTCACCTCTCTCCGTACTAGAGATGGAGCTTATCAGTGGAAGGCAGGATCACTAGTGGTCCCTGAAGACATACAACTCCGATGCACGTTCCTCCAAGAATACCATGATGCTCTGACATCGGGACATCCCGGAGTCTGGAAGACCTACCTAGCACTGAAACGAGATTATTGGTGGCCCACTATCCACAAAGACGTGGAAGATTATGTCAAAGGATGCACCACCTGCCAAGCGGTGAAAACAATTACACACTGAAATGTACCCCCTATTGCGCCGATCGGTCCTGGTGAAGACACGACGCCCTTTGCCACCATCACAGTCGATTTCATCACGAAATTACCCGAATCACGCAGCTGTGATACAATTCTCACCATCACCGATCATGATTGTACAAAGGCCGTAATTCTGATCCCATGCCGAGAGGACATGGGAAGTGAGGAAGTCGCGAGGCTCTTCAGAGACCA